>CABFWO010004299.1:34625-67694 GCA_902155825.1 Timema genevievae | reverse complement strand
CATACATACATACATACATACATACATACATACATACATACATACATACATACATACATAATCACGCCATTCCCTTACGGGGTAAGGAAGAAACTGTGAATATAGCTAAAAAAACTTCATACTTAATCCCTCCTCACTAAATTCTCCACACTCCCCTATCCTTGCATACTCCCTTCGCTTCAACAACTTACATACACCGAGTCATACATGCTCTTTTATTCTTAAAACTTTTAATGTTTCTCTTTTTCACACATTCGTATACAACATTTATCCACATCTTACATGGCCTACCGCATCTCTTTGATCCACACTCATTCTCTCGACATGCCCAAACCAACGTAAGACTCTTCTTCCACATTGACTTACTGGATTCCCTTTCAAACCGCACTCCTTCAGTACCCGTTCATTACTGACTCTGTCCACACGAGTTTTTCCATGTACATCTCTTAGATATATCATTCTAGCCGCATTCACCTTGCTCTTGTCAACGCCGTAGCCAGGGGAGGGTTTTGGGGGTTCAAACCCCCTCCGAAATTATATGGACAAAATATATATGGCTTTATTTATGTTTAAAAAAATATCAAAATTAAGATACAAATACAAATTAGGGGGCTGTGTTACCCTAAAAAGCACTTCAGATAGCTTCTAGAGGTGTTTAATATTTAGAGATTGTCCTAGCCATTGGCAGTTAAGGGGTAGTGTTGCCATAAAAAACACTTCAGATAGCTTCTAGAACTGTTTATCCCTTAGAATTTCTTCTGGCTTCTAGCAATTGGGGGATGTGCCCACCAAACCCCACCCCCCCTTAAATTATTGGCTGGCTACGGCCTTGGCTCTTGTGTTTGTCCTGACAAACCCACGCTTCACACCAGTAAAATAACTTTGGCGTTAACACACTTTTATACAATGTCATCTTTGCCTCTTTTGGTACTACCTTATTCTTTTCAATAGTCCACATATATACAACAACTTTCCGAGATGCATTTAACACGTCTGTCGATTATAAATAATAATGTTATATATTATATATATATATATACTGAACTGCCACTGACGAGGAGGTCGGGGTTCAATTCCAATAAGATGTACTGAAAGTGGTTTTTCCTAAATGGATTTCCACACTCTCAAACCCGCAAAAATGGTTACACTCCCTCTAAATCCTCCCTTCCTAATCCTTTACCTATCCGTTTTTTTAGCACCACGTCTTACTACCCGTTTGGGTTATACACTTAGGTATTAATTACGCTAATATTTTAGGGATGAGGAAGGTTATATTTATAGGCTGTGTACCCTCATTTGCGTGGAGAAAGAGTGGAAAACTATTTTTGGAACAACCACCCTCAATACACCCGACCGAGATTTGAGCCTAAATCTCTCCATCATCGACAGTCTAGTAGTCTATTGTAAGACTAGCGACTTAGACCATGCGGCCACCAAAGCTGGTAAAAAACACTAATGTAGCCTGGAGGAGTATTAATATCAGGTCCAGAAAATAAAGGTTCATAAAAACAAAGGGTAGAGGAGAATACTTAAAGTAGAAGTGTAGGAGATACGTGGAAAAGGTTAGTGTTTTTGCAGTTTTTATGTTGTTGTGACTGTTTTTTGTTGTTTGAAAACATCACCAGAGGTACGGCCTCGTGATCTTTTACTAGAACACATTTTACCTGTCAGTGGATTGGCATCGTCCCACCCTTCTTTCTTGTGGTAATGTTTATTCGAGCGCTCGGGTAGATCGTTCATTTGGCCGCAAACTTTACTGTGAATTGCTTCAATTGGGAGATGGAGATTACCCGCAGTTTGGATGTGTGTAATATAATCAGTGTTTTTTACTTTCGTTTACGTGTCCAACCAATGATTTTTTTTTTAGTTTTCTAGTCGTTCTATATATTAATACAAATTGAAAACCTGTATTATCTTATACGCGAGTTGTCGACACTCGGACCAGCTAATAGTTTGATTATTAATACCTAAAAAAAAACCATCCTCCGCTGAACCGCGCAACTAATAACGTTAAATTCCCTTACTGTATTTCGCGAATATTGAAAGTTAATGACTGCATGCTAGGGCAATACCCTTCTTTCCTTCCACTCCCTCCATATCCAACCACCCAGCCCTACTGAAGCTATATTAAGATCCAACAGAGGAGTCACAATGTGCCCGCGAGTTCAACAGCCGACTTAAGTTTTTACGCCATTCGAGTTATCTTTATAGTTAAACATTTGTTCCCTTATCTATTCAAGGGTGGTCGTCCATGGATATTAGTTGTGTTTTGCCGCAACCGCACCCACATATAGCAAAATATTTCTGGGTCAAAATAAATCAAATATTTCTCCAGTACAAACATATAACTTAATTTTCTTCACGTGGTGACCTCAGCTTTTGAATACCATGTTGAGGGTGTCCTGGAATTTAATTTAAAAAGTTTCTCATCTAATGCCGCTATGCTCATGACAGATATTCAACAATTGTTGATATCACCATGTGAAGAAAATTAAAGTATATATTTCTATTAGAACAAAGTTGATTTATTTTGGCAAACAAAAAGTTTTGCTATAAAAACTACAAAAAACATTGACGTTTACTCGCGTTTCTTACCTTCACAACCTGGAATGAGGTGGAAGAAAACGAGATTAAAAGTAAGTAGTTTTCCAGTTTTTATAGCAAAAAACTTTGGAGTCAAAATAAATAAAATACTTCTTCACAAGATACTCATAATTTAATATTCTACTTACAGTTATCCGAAACATTCTTGAATATATGTAATGAGCCCAATGACGTACGAACTGATGGTTTCTAAAGGAAGAAAATAGTCCTGTTCAAATTACGTGATGTTCATGCCACATGGTGCAAGGATTGTAAAGATTGCTATGTGTAGAAAATTAAACATGACGTATCTACTGAAGCGGTAGTTTATTAATTTTGAACACAACTTATTTTTTATTAAAAACTGTTAAAATAAGGACTTAAACTCAAATTTTCTCCCATTCAACCTTAATAAGCTTAAACGAAAAATTACGTATGTCCTTGTAAAGAAATAAAACCTCGTTATAAAAAAATTGCTTAGCTTTTACATTTTTGTGTGTTGTGANTATATATATATATAATATTTGGTAATATACAAACAGGATTTTGATTTGAAGAAACTTTAAGACAGTAGAAACATATATTTTTTGATAAAAACTAAGTTAATTTACTCTTTTATTAGTGTTATTTTATAGGTATAGGTTATACCTAACAAAGGTAACAACTGTAGATGAAATAATCAGATATATTAATACATGAAATTACATTTGGTAGCGTTTCCCTATATTGAATACAGATTATTCTTATTTAAATTTAACTGTAAATGCAGACCTTATAGCCCATACAATCGTCCACAGAATAGCTATTCTGAACATCCAATGAGAGCATCCAATATAAAGCTGAAACATATCATCCACACTGAGAATCTATCATCCGAGGATGGCCTGTATCTCTTGCAGGGACTTCCCCTTGGTCTCGGGTAGGAGGAAGAACACCGACACGAAGGCCACGACGGCAAAGATGCCGAAGATCCAGAAGGCATAGTCACTGCCCAGCTCCTCCGAGATGCTGGGAAAGAACTTTGTGACCAAGAAGGCCAAGAACCAGCAGAAGGAGGTCGCGATTGAAGAGGCCATGCTTTTCACGTTGGGGGCGAACAGCTCGCCCATCACTGCCCACGGCACAGGACCGAAACCTGAATTAGGAACACACAGGACATCAGAGAGAGTCTTAATAACTCTGTAGCTTGATTATATAAAATACCATGTATCATGCACCAAAAATGTAGTGTTTTCCTTACATTACTAAATTTTTCTTGAAAATCTTAGCTCTGGAAAGTTGTGCGTATTTACACAAAAACTCGTAAGATTAATGAAATGAAATAATATATATTGTTACAGAAACACTCTACAAAAGAGGACACATAAAATAATCTACTATGCTACAGAAACATTGAGAGGCGTGGAACATCTCTGTCCACCAAACAATCAATTTAATATTTCAAAGAACTCCATAATAGGACGGCTGAATAAGTGGATATCTCCTGGGGAATATCAGATAACGGTGGAGATAATCAAGGAAGGGGGAGAAAGACTACTTAAAAATATATTTGAACCAATAAAAACTAATTGGGTTGAGGATAATATAGCTGAAGATTAACAGGCAGTGATAATAATACCAATTCACAAAAAGAAGAGCAAGATGCATTGCAACAACTATCGAGGTATGTCACTGCTGAACATGACGTACACAATATTCTTGCTGGTCATTCTGGACAAGCTGAAGCCTCTAGCCGAAGGAGAAACCTGAGAATACCAAACTGGCTTCAGGAGAGCATAAGTACTGTAGATCACGTCTTTACGGTGATACAACCATGGGAAAAGTACTGGGAGTACGACAAGGATATCGAGACAACTTTTGTGAACTTTTCCAAAGCGTATGATAGCATCAACAGAGAGAGCATGTGCGAGATGCTTCAAGGGATGAAGATACCCCCAAAAATAAGGATGTCTAGGCCTTATTCGGGAGTGACGAAGGTAAAGGTGAAGTATTGAGGACTGTTTTCAGACGAGCTTGAAAATAAAAACAGGAGTAAGGCAAGGAGATGCGAGACACCCAGTAGTGTTCAACTTGGTTTTTAGGAAAGGTCATGAGGGAAATGGACAAGATAAAGTATGAAAATATTTTTATGATGAATGGAAAGCACAGATGGCTGGCGTTTGGCGATGACATTGTTCTAATGGCTGAGGAGATGGTATGGATGGCCCTGGAACTAGGGAGGAACTATAAAAAGATGGGTTTACACATGAGTGTAGAGAAAATGGAGGCAATTATATTTTCAAGGAAGAGAACGAGTGAGGTAACTGTAAAGGCATGAGATACGAAGCTGAGAAAGATTGGTGGACTCAGAAATATTGTATGTTGGTTCAATAACTACAACATCATGCTGAGTTAAAGAATAATGGCTGGATCCAGAACCTAAAACAGTTTAGGGCCTTGTTTAACTGCAGAATCATCTCTACGAGGACAAAGATGCGGGCATACAACGCTAATGTATCCGGTAGTCTTGTACGGCTTGGAGACATGGAGCACAACAAAGAGGGATAGAGATATACTGAGGGCCTTTGAAAGGAAGGTCATAATAAAAATATTGAGGCCAGAAACTCCAGGAAGACCGATTTTGAAGGAGAAGGAACCAGGAAATATATGAGTTGATGTAGGGATATGTTTCTTTAAGAGTGCTATTTGGCGAAACATGAGGGTATTTCTTCCATTATGATTCTGCAACAATGTATATTATTTCATTTCACATATTTACGAATTCTAAGTAAATGTCTCAATTTTTAGGTAAAGGAGCGTAAAAGCTTTATGATACACCGTTCTATTTATTTTTATATAAGGTCAGGCTGAACACGTTACGATGATTATGAAATGTTTAAATGTTTTTGAAGCCTCAGAACTGTGATTATCTAAATTAGCACAGCTTTACGATTTGTCGTAATGAAATACAAAAATGTCAAGTTTTTGAAATATTTTTTTAATTTCTTACTTATGTCAAGATGGTATGATATGTGATCAATGAATTAATTTACGATGTATATAAAGCACACAAACTAATGGCTGGATCTAGTAGTTTAGATTTTCTTACCTATGGAAAAAACAATCATGTAGATCATAAGAGAAACAACAGGTAGCCATCCGATGCTAGATGTGTCTTGATTATTATCATGTAGGTGAAAGAATGTGCCTATCGATCCCTGAAAAAAACAAAATACATCAACATTTTAAGATTATTTTTCTTTCACCGCATCTTATCATCCCTCTGGTCTAGTGTAGGAATGATTGATAGAATATACTGGAAATATTTATTCAATTACGTGGAAGGAGAGCGGGAAACACGTTTGGAGAAAACACCTTCGGTACACTCTATCAGTCAAACTCCCGACCTTCCCCTCTTCAGAACACTAGAATTAACGAACTCTTACGAGCTGAAGAGGTTGTTTAAAAATTCCCACAAAAAAGAACTTGTCAGTCTTAAATACTGTCAGAAAATTTAATTTGAAGTTTCAAGAAGACTAAGATCTCATAGAAGTCTTTGAATGGTTAATGTAATAAAAGCGGTTTTAACTTTAAACTGATAAATACATTTTAAAAGTTATCCCTGAACTTTTTGTAGGAACTATGAAAGACTGAATGATAAACAAATCAAGATCTAGCTAGAGTGGAGTAGTTTCATCCATAATTTCAAACTAAGTTTTTTTTTTCCCTACAGATTATGCAGAGGGGCTGGAAGATCACATTCACTGGCGTATCGTAAAGTGTTACCAGGGCTGGCAGTATTAATTTGAACTGCATATGTGAATTGTTCTCATTACTCATCAGAACACTCACTGGCCAGCTATCAACGGAAACACATTCCTATGTAGAGCAGAGTCTTTGTTTCATAGATCAAATGGGGAGTGAGTGAGAACGAATATGTCACAGATACAATCTTAACAAACTTTGCTTATCTTGGCAACACCACATGCCACGCCACTGATCATATTAAAAATAGCAAACAAAGTCTGAGTGTATGTAAATATATATATATTTAATTAGAGTATATATTCAAATAAAGCGTAGGGGAGAATATTATATGGAGCGGATACTTATAAGGTTATTTTACAACTTGACTAATGAGATCATGTCCCTAGATAAAGTGTATCTTTTGTAGAGAAGCTCCAGATAAAGTCTATTCACTATAAGAGGAAAGGCCTCAAAGTGTGATGTGGTAGTAGTCAAAATTGAGAAGTGTCGTATTAATCTAAAAAAAAACGCAACACTTTGTAACTTACTTCCCGAGATGTTTGTCATTATACTTGTAATGAAGTAAAACCCCAAGTTAAAAATCTTTGGAATTGGGGTAGCCCAAGCACAACATGGAAATGCCCTAAATAACAAAAGTTGTATCATGGTGTTGCCTCAAGTTGCAAAGGCCCTCACAAAAATGCAAACAAAATCCTGAAATGGTGGAGAGAGGACACAATAGTTACTAAGAAAATGTTCTCCCATCAGAATGGTAACCATCAGTTCAAAGGAAATTTTCTCCAACTAAAATGGAAGCTACAGTTTTACTAAGGAGGTTCTTACCAAAGTAACTAACATACCGCTTACCGACATCAATATAATAATCTTTCTGCCCTAACGATTAACTTAGATTAGTTCTTACCAAAGAAACTTCCATGCCTCTGGAATATATCACTAGAATAATCTTTCTCCCAAGACAGTCAACTAGGCAAGTTCTTACCAAAGAAACTTCCATGCCTCTGGAATATATCACTAGAATAATCTTTCTCCCAAGACAGTCAACTAGGCAAATTCTTACCAAAGAAACTGCCATGCCGGCGGCAGATATCAAGAGTAGAATTCTTCTCCCTAAGCTTTCGACGAAGAAGGGGGTGCAAGCCGATGCCAAGAGCATGACCGCGCCAATGAGGATGCTGGAGACGCTAGAATCCATATCACCCCCAGTGGCCGCAAATATGTCCTGAGAGTAGAAAAGGATGGCGTCGATACCAGTCAATATTTGCAGGCCCACCAAGCCCATGGAGAGATATAGTGAAGTGATGGAGGCCTTCGTGGAGATGAGGTCGCGAGGGGTCGACTTGTTCTCCATTTTCTCTCGCACATTTTCCTGTAAAAGATGAAGAATGGGGGATGTATGTTTTGGTAAATCAATACCGTGGTCATCATCATATGGAACTTAAAGCAAATGATGTTACAAAGAGGTAAACATGTATTTTATAACAGAATTTATAAGAAATTTTTATTATGGAATATTTAAGTACTGTACGTCACCCACTATTATTTTACGTGCTATTTCCAATCTCGAAGCAAAAAGAGCCTATTTTTAAACTTATAAATCAATCATAGGCTTTCCTAAATTATCTTTTATAATTAATAAATGAGGTACGTATTCTGAATATTCACGATAAAAATTATATATCAAAAGGTTATGATCATAAAACAAACTTAACAGATATTTGAAGCTTAAGAATTGTATTTTATAGGCGTTAGAACCCATCTGGAGCTGACAAAGAAAATTTGCATAGTTCATGCCCTCAACCATGAAGCTTTTAAGTGGTAAAGCTTTTGTTCAGGCTATTGATCTCTTGTACTCTCCCATTAAAAGTTGTTCCCACCACCTTGTACATTCAAACTTACACTTATAAAATAACTAGCTCATTGTGCCTGTTAGTGCCATAAGTCACGGTTAAAGAGAACGCCAAATAACTTGTACATTAGCTAGCTTCCAATAAAAATTACATCCCCTATTAGATTATTAATACTCCCATAACATTACTGCTACTGGTTTAGGTCCCATTTTAAACGCTTCCACTCTCTCGACCTCGGCCGGGTCTAAAGCTACTGTTACGAATCTTCTGAGTGTGTTATGGTATAATACCAGATTCATGAAGGTAACAATATTTTTAGTGTCTCTAAAGACTATTCCTAGCTTAGTCTATGATTTATCAAAAGTATTACTTGCTTGGGGAAATAAATACAGCCCAAAGGTGAACTAAATAGTTATTTAACTTTTTATCAATACTTTAAGATCTTTAAAAAAATATTCTCTGATACTTAACTGATTGTAATGAATCACAATAGATTCGAATCTTGCTTGCTCCTGTTTATTGACTCCAAAAGGAATAAGAAACTGCAACCGGTCCTCTGATATAGTGGTTCGCGGACACGATTACCAACCGAGGGGTCCCAGGTTCGATCCCCAGCTGGTGCTATGGTTATTTTTTCTAAAAGGAGAACTATACCAATGTTCACCAGGGTCTGGTTAGTCAGGTTAGATTTAGGATAAGAGTTTATACTGGTTACAAACCCTCATATTTACTACCACCCTCACCTCATCTCATCGATACATGGAAAGAACATCCACGGAAAGGATTTACGATTAGGGCATCCGGGCGTTCCCTGGGCTGTGGTAAGCGAGTATCAACTAATCTTCACACAAAATGGTATAAGAGCTATGTAGCCCAGAAATATATATCAGATACTGCAAGAATCAAATCATAAAGGCACGATATCTAGGAAGTGCAAGAATTCTTCAGAGCTGAATGTAGTATTTAACTATTTATCAACAAATGAGATGTCATAATCAGGCACGATATCTACGAAGCGCAAGAATTCATCAGAGATGTTGTAGTAATTCACTACTTATGAAAGGTTGAGATGTCATATTCAGGCATTCCGGTTTCCCACTCCTGCGATTCACTGACCTACCCTGGATGCCTACCTTGATTATGGCCAGCTCCTCCTTCACGGCTTCAATGCTGGTCCCTCTGAGCCACTGGAGTGCCTCCAAAGCTCGTTGGTCCTCCCCAGCCATGACGTGCTGGTAGGGGGACTCCGGAACGAACCACATAGTGACGGCGAACAGGAAAGGCACCATGGCGGAGAAGATGGTCAGAACTAGGTATGAGACGTACGGACCGACCACGTACTGGCTTAGGCTCCCTAGACTGACGAATATCTGGAGAAGAGAACCCAGGGCTCCACGGACTTTGTCCTGAGGGATATTATAGGGAAGAGGGAAGTGTTTTAGCCATAAATAATCAGTTTCACATCGAGTTTTACTAAACCATTATCGAAGGAACCTGGTCTGAGAATAATTTAATATTTTCTAAAACGTAACCTATCCAGGCATTGTTTATAATATCCTCAGTAGCATTGTGAATTGCCGCCAGGGTAAATATAACTTTTGAAACATGTACCTCTAATACGGGATCCATCACTATGTTCCCATTCGACCATTCACACATATGCTCTGCTCCACACGCTTCCCGTGGGAACGAGTTCTCGTTGATGAGTGTTTTACTGAGTGATGAGAAAAGCTCACGTGTTAAGTTCAAACTAATTCAAGTTAACCTGGAAACAATTCGCTACATGACACTGCAATGAATATTCTACCTAGTGAAGAGAACTGTTTGTAAGTACAGTTTAAGCTCACTCCACCTAACCTGGCAATAATCTACGACACAACACTTACTACTGTATGTTTATATTTCCCATCATTTCCTTCCTGCCAGAATCCTACTCTACTCCTCACCTCAGCTATTTCCCCGCAGTACATAGGGATCACGGTGAAGGCCACCCCCAAACACAAGCCATGTATGATCCTCCCCACGTATATGAGAGGTATCGACCGCGCAGGCTCGGCGCAGGCTATCAGGACCCAACCCACGATGACAGGACACGCCGTGGCGATCAGCGTAGTCTTCCGTCCCCACCTATCCGCGGCGTATCCGGCCAGGAACGGGCTGATGGCGGCGCCAAGGGGTGTTAAGGAGCCGATCCATGATTGCTCGCTGGAGGAGGCCGGGAGGTTCGTCTCACCGCTCTCCATCTTGGGAAGGGTGGGTGAGGTCCACGACATCGCACATCCCACTGAGGCGACTAACAAATTGGCTGGAGGCAAGGACAACCTTGACTATCATCTCATCATCTGTACGAAAACTTCAAGTTTCAACTCTGAGTCTTCCGAGTTTTTAATATTTGTAGGATTCAATTGAGATTTTAGTTTTCAAATAGAAATATATTTAATAATCTGAATTCAATGGAATCAAATATGAAAATCACACCTTTGAATTAATTTATCATTTTGTATAAAATGGTCTCAGTTTATTATATAAATATAACTAAACAATTTTATAATAACATGTTTTAATGTCTATTTACAATTAATTGATTTTTTAAAATTAATTAATCAATTTTATTTTATTTTATTAATTGAAAATTAATTAATTAATTAATTAAAAAAATAAAATTACTAGTTTGAAACACTTTTCTTCTAAAAATATTAAACGAAATTATTTTGTGATTTTTGAAAATTTATTAATTTTTAAAAATCGCAAAACAATTTTGTTTAGTATTTTTTAGAAGAAAAGTGTTTCAAATTAGTAATTTAATTTTTACCTTGAGGACAGAATTTTAAGACCGAGATTTTTGGGTTTGGTGGAAGACCAGCTAAGGATTAATTGTCATCTCAAGGTTGACAATTTTCACTACTAGAACACTTTCTCTTTACGAGGAAGTAAAAATATTTTATACTTGCCCCTCATCTTAGAAACTAATTAGACGTGCTATCATACACCTCAAAACATCCAACATACATTTTAAATTTAATAACAAATTAAATTTTCCGTGATCATATTTACGAGTATGTAGTGTAATCGTCTGTGAGTTTGTCAATGATTAATTTACACCAAATAGTCCAACACCTTAACTCAGTCTGTAACGTGCCTATCTACTGAGATAAGGGCCCTGGGTTTGATTCCTGACATAGACGAAAACCTCATCATTGTTAGAATGTTGGTTTACCCTTTTAAAATGAATTAACAGCTGGGGGCTGGATGTTGTGTCTCTTTTAGATTTAAGTTTGTTTATAAGTAGTTCACTGATATAATCTGTCGGTTTAGAAAGTGCACGTTAAACACATCAAATAAATGAAAAAAATGGAAAATATACAACAAATATTGATTAACTATGATTTTTATTTCCGAAAATTTTCCTTCAGTATTAATTATTTTTGAACCACTTCTTACTACCTTTTCGAGCTATATGCGATTTTACTAATCAAACTTATGCTTTCGGGATGAGGAAGTTTGAATTTAGAGGATATATAATAGCATTTGCGTGGAGGGAGAAGGTAAAACCACTTAGTGAAAACTACCCTCGGTACACCCAAGCGTAATTTGAACTCCGAACTCCCTCTCACGGGCAGTCTAATATGTTGAAAAAAGGCCTCAGTCCAAGCAACCATTACAGTAAGTGAAGGGTTTCATTAAACTTTGAACATTACTCTATAGTCTACTTTATATTTGGAGACAAATAATATATTATTATAACGAACACTGATCATTTGAGCAAGAATAATGAATAGTAGACCTTACAAATGTGTTTTATTTTATACCTATACCATTTTTTACAACATACATGGAGCATACAAAATATACACGAATTTCTTTATGAATACATGCCAGATAGATAATATTAATACAAGCCGCCAACTCCTGATACGTTATTTATCCATTAGCCTCTATTTCTAAATTTCGGGTAAAGTGCAATTATCATCAATTTTGGAAAAAAATCTTTATATTGAGTTAAATACTTTCAAACAGTGTTCATAAGCACATATTAATAGCCCTACTTGACATACCAACACCACAACTATTGTTTTATTGATGATACAATATTTATCTAATCAGTGAACCTAAAGAAAAACCTCATTCATATTTCACCATGTTATTTAACACTTTTTTCTAAATTAAACATGCGTAGCAACTTTGCAGAAAAACTAATAAAACTCAAACAATAATAATATTTCATTGGGATTATTAAACGTTTACATCCATCAAAATCAAGACCTAGATTTTTTTTTGGTTATCACAATAATCCTCTCCTCTAAGGATTCGAGAAAAAAGTAAAAAAATCTTCTTTTTTTTCCAGAGGTGACAGAAACAGTTTATATCTGAAATATTCAGTGACCAATTTGTTTTCACAATTTTATTTGTTGGTACAAACCCGAATAATATCGAAAACTCACGAAGGTACGAATCATAAACGCACAGGGAAAAAAAAAATCAACTGCATAACTTGGCTCCCCTACTCTGTAAAACAATTTCAATAAATAATAAAACTACTGGGTTGGGTTAACTAGGCTGGTTAGGATGTGAACACAATACAAAACAAGTTGAAAAAGAGATGAGTCGTTCGTGAACGAACTGGTAGAATTGAACGACACAGTAGAGATAATTAATTTCAAAAGTGATAATTAAGTTGCGAGTCTGATCGTCTAATGTAAACAGTCTGATGTCAAAAAGCGGTGTTGCCATATGTGTCTCAGAGACTACAAACAATGGTGCACTTTGGTTGTACCTACCTTGTTCACTTCTGATATTCTCCCAAAGCAGGTATACCAACTCGCCCTGTGGGCTTTCAGTAAGTAGTCATAACATTGAATTTTAAACGTATTGATTAAAACGTAGTTCAACTTACCAGTTAAAGCAGCAACATATTGAGGTAGAACTTTGGTTTGTTCTACTTGGTTTTCTACTACATACTTAGCCATCTCTTCCTTTCCACACTAAAATTAGCTGACCATTAAAACTTGCTAATTTTTATCTTCACGTGTGATCTAAAAACTAAGTCGTGTCAAATATTTCGGCTGTCAATTGTATAGTAAACGTAGGGAGATAAAATAAACAAATCAGATCAATCTTCATTATCACATACGATGCCATTGTTTGAATGAGAATATTTAGTTTGAACTATTTTCTCATCAACTACGGCACAATTTCACAATATTGTAAAATAATTTATACAAGCGTAGTGTGAAACATATAATTTTATTAACGTTTTTAACATGTTATGGTTTAGAGTGAAGTGTTATATGTAATTATTTTTACCATAGAAAGCGAAAACATATAAAAGTACCATAAATTTGTAAATTTTTAACATTATTTTTGTTGATGACCAAATAAATAGTCTGACAAAGAAAAGGGCACACCTAGAAATCTCCATGATAATAAAGCTACCGTAGGTAATATTTATTTAATATAAATAATAGTAATAATATCGTCTTTATTTGGGCAAAGTTAAAGTCAACGCCTTTTCTTACACTTAACCCACTTAACAATAAAGAACGTACATTTAATAAATGTGTGCTAAAAACTAACTTATAATATCTGTACAAAAATATCGCCCACATATATGATTGTACATTTATGAATATATTAAAATAAAATAAACGAAATAGAGTTATGGAATGAAAAATACGACAGTAGCTGTGGACAAAGAACAACTAAGTGGTTTTTTTTAATGTGGGGATTGGACTTATGAAGCTCGGCGCTATTAATGCTGGTATCACGATCAATTTAACGATCACACAACACAAGGACCGGCTACACGGAGCCGCACCACACCATATCTTCTAACGATTTTTATATTCTTTATAGACTGAGTTCTATTACAAATTAAATTAGCTATTAATTACCAAGAATAAAGTTTTAAGTTAGCTAATAATTAAGAAGAAGAATGTTTGTTGTTCAATAAGTTTGTTGTATATAATATTGTTTATCTTGTACGTAATGTTGGAAACAATGACTACAGCGTCACACGTGACACGGCTGTGAAAGAAATGCATAGTTTTACCATGAAAACAAAGTTCGGAAGCTCCCGAACATTTATTTCCGGTGGTAGATGGCTACACGGTCCGCACCGCACCGCACCGCACCGCACCGCACCGCACCGCACCGCACCGCAAAAGTGCGGAGCAATGCTCTCTCGACGATTCGTCTGCGCCGGTGCGGTGCGGTGCGGTACAGACTCGTGTAGCCATTTGCATTTAAAAACATGGATAGAATTCCACCGGGAAAATGCTGTGCGGTGCGGTGCGGTGCGGTGCGGTGCGGTGCGGTACAGACTCGTGTAGCCGGAGTTCTAACGTTCACTTAATGTAAATAAACTTGTGTGTGATCAAGATTTGCGTAACATAACAATTTAGGCAAAACAAAGACAAGGGATTTGGATTGTTTGGAAACAAATTGTTTACTAAAATTATACCCAAGTACTTAATGCTAATTAGGTTGCAAGTATTTGCAATAAAAGCTTTCTGGATTTACAAAATAAAGTGTTAACAAAACACCACGACTTTGAGTTCGTGAGATGCGGACAAACTACACCAAATAAGCCGTCTGCGTTCCATAAACAAACAAATGAAGTATCAAATAGCCCCGTTGACGTGGCTCGCAAAATGATTGGTTAGCTAGAACACGTGATACACTCTACTTGGCGTTCACGCGGCGTGAATATTCTCCCTGGACAACTCTTAAGTTAAGTAAACGTTAAGTTAAGTCCATTATGTTGGTATCCATTTAACAAAAACATGAGGATGAACTTTAAGTTAAGTTAAGTTGATATTAAGTGGACGTTACATGAAAGTTATGTTGATCTTAATCTCGGCGTAAGTCGTCTGAACAAAATTGCAGACCAGGGCATCTTTGTTTCTGACCATATATTTATTATAATAGCTGTAGTATCTGTATCTGTATCTGTATCGCTGGGACATCAGCAGTGTCCAGGATCGCTGAAACAGTGTTACTCTAACTATATCGGAAGGACTTTGGTTCAAGAACCAGCTATGTCTAAATGTAGCCTTCACGTTGCATGAGTGCAAATGGAATACGAGTTATTTAAAGTTCCCTGTCTCAGGCATATTAAATAATTATGTTCTTGAAAATGTTATGTTCTTTAAAATCTTTACTTAATAACCTCTTTTCAATCCATTGCATATATTTCCATTGCCGAACTTATTTAATGTGTTACAAATGTGTTCATCAGGTATTTAAAAAATGGTTACTTTGTAATTAACTCTTGTAATTACTATATTTATACATACTTTTAGGGTCATTTGGTTAATAAAAAATATATATCTAGGAACCCAGTTTGATGGAAATGTGATCAAAGTGAAGTAGTATTCTTTAAACAATAGCTATACATTCCTTGATCACGTTGTCGATAAAGAACCCCATTGTCTAACGTTTAATCAAGATGATTACTTTTCATCTTTTTGTAAATCTCTATACACTAAAAAAATTGTGACGATAATGCACAAAACATGTTAGTAAGGCTGATAAACTGAGGTTAGAGGCAATAGTAATAGTAATAATAATATTAATAATATGGTGAGAATAGATTATAAAATAAAATGATGGGAGATAATATAAATCCTGATATGGTGTTTGGTGGTTTTGTTGGACGTAACTCCTAGAACTGCACTACAGAATATATATATATATATATATAACCGTTGCGACGATTTTTCACGGAACTTCTAGATTAATAAGTAAACCATATACTCTAAATAATAAGATTAACCGAATATCATTGTTCGGTTAAAAAATATTAGTTAAAAAATCAAATAAATGCATATTAAAACACCTCCCTTAAAAATAATTACTCATTGTCCCAAAAAAAGTCCTATATAACTATTAAATAAAACAAAATCGCTATACCTTTGATGCAGCTCTCTAAATATGATTTTAAGCTCAACATATATAATGCACCATTTAAATTTAAAAGATTATGTCATTCGTTTGAAAAACAAAAAAAAAATTACTTTTCAATGGGGAAGAAAATGTATTCAAAAGCAGTCTATTGATAACGGATTTCTATTTTTTGTTTCCATTCATATATGAGAAATAATTTTAAGTGTTGTTTCATACATTTGACGTGTACAGGGGAAACAGGGGAGACATTCCAATTTTAACTCAAATTGAGTTAGTGCTTCAATCTGTCAGATAATCATGAGACCTTTCTAACACACTTTAGATTATGTTCCAAGGAGGTCTCTGTCATATTTAAATTGATTAAAAAAAGTATTTGCTGGGGTCCTTATGGAATTTAAGATATAATAGTAGTTGTCCCGGGAAATCTGTGTAATGTGACCTTCGCCCTTTTGACTTTGTATCCTTTATTTATATTTTTAAAGATTATAACGCCAATACTATTATAACATTAATGTAAATGTGCGTACACACATAAAACAGAACATCGTAAAGTAACACCATCACGTCACATATCCGGTCTGGACGGGACTACGTAGCAATGTAACATCTAAACACCGCAAAATCGGGGTGTCCCGTGAGCTGTCGGTCTTTTGTTGGCATATCAAAGAAATGCTACGCTCTCATGTTACATCACTAGTTGCGTGTTTGGACGGTAGTGTCGCTACTGAAGGAACTACCAGTTGATCAAAAACGGGTTGTTACTGCTAGTCTTTAATGGGTGGTTACAGCCCTTATCCAGTTCTTATCATTCCGTGCTACTTTGGGATCATTTAAATTAATTAAATACTTAATGTCTGTAGGAGATAATTGTTTATATATTTTCTAATACTGGATCATTCCATTCTGGTCTAGGTAGGTGTCGTCTTGTATTGATTGTATCACTACACTTGAGGTGTACTAAGTCTGACTACTGAACTGCCCCTAAAGGTGGACATGAATAGGGTCGTTTTAGAGGAATATCACTCCCGTTGGGGTGGGTAGGATATGGAAAACCGCAGGGACGGATGATATTTGGAATCCCCCCCCTTCCCCAATTAGCCTGGATGAAAATCACAGCCCGAGCTCCTTGTAACAGGTAATATAGTCTATTGCTCCTTGTAACAGGCTTGCAAAGCCTGACGCCTAATACGGCGTGACAACCTGTGCAGGTAGTGTGAATCTGCTCTAATATTATTGAATATAATACATGGGAGTGTGACCTAATTTCCTTATTTTCTTATCAAACTAATTAATGAGGAAAAACAGCTGCCCACAACTTTCAAATAGTCGTTTAATGAAATCCATTAGGCTTGAGAATAAATTCCGGCCATTGCGGCTCAAGTACATGCTTTTATAAATACAGGTAATTGCCTTGTGTTGTTCCCAATACCGAATATCAGTCGAGTGTTATTGTAATCAATGCGTTTTGACCTACAAGACGTCAGAAATTGTATCTGCTAGATAAAGGATAAATTAAAAGCTTCGATATAACATTTGAAGGATACAAGGTAAAAAGACGGAATATATTACCCTACACACATTACCCAGGACAACAACTTTAATATCTTAAATCACATAAGGACACCAGCAAATAATTTAAACAAAAAATTAAATTTAAATATGACAGAGACCTATTTTAACATAATCTTTAGTTGATTGGCCCTTTTCATTTGGCGTGGAAATGCAGAGCCATGGAAACAAACTGTTATCTTTAAGAATTCTTATTGTTTTGCAATTTTCTTTTCGGAAACGGTTTCTTCAAGAATAGAAGCATGATAATTAAGCTATACTTTTTACATACAGCCCTCCTCTATAATTTAACAATGATCAAATATTGATAAAATGGTCACTTTTCAATAGAAAACTGAGGCTTCATAACAAAAAATAAGAAAATTTAACAATTAATAAACATCAATACATTATCTTAGAAGGGGTTTTGAAAATATTGACATAAAAATTTCACTCATTCTCGAGAAAACTGATATTTCCAAACGTATGATTTTTCCGCAAGACCTGTCCGGTAGCTAGCGCCATCTACGTTTTCCGTTTTCTATCTTTTCTTGTTGGCGTAGAAGGATACTTTGGTCGGTTGTGAATCCACGCCACACCTTTCACCCTCCCGCCCACCATCCCACAAAATAGGTTTTAGACTTGCAATCGACAGGGCCAAGGGCCTTAAGTGCATTAGTAAGTTCTCATGATTGCCAAAGAGATAGCAGCACTAGCCCAATTTGAGCTAAAATTGACCCTACCTTCTTTTCCTCATGTACTCTTAATTTAATAATTATGATTATAATTAATTTGATTGGATTTTAAACCCTGTAAAGGTAAATTTGTATAATATATTCTTCCTAATACAATGTATATAAAAAACAGTAGTGGCGTGTTTGTTGTTAAGGGGATAGCTCCGCTTGGAGGAACTGTTATAATATTATTTTCCTGCCCTTTCACTATTCATTACCAACCACACACACAATAATCTAATGATTAAATGTGGGTGCATTGGATTTAAATCCTACGTTCGAGAAATAACTAGAGAGAACATTTACTTCAGCAGTGACGTAGCATGGAGGCTAAGAAAAAGAAAGAGAGAGTGAATTTAAAGTAATCACTTCACTGACAACCACTCCTGAATACAGGTATTTCTTTTATGCTCTATATATTTTATTATAATGTTCAACATTAATAATTTTAATTCCATCCACAATATTAACATGTTTATTAATGTTAATAATATATTTTATAAATACAATAATGCTAAAATTAACACATAGAGGTGATTTTATGAATAGGATAATCTCAGAAAAATTATATGCAATCAAATAGGAGACAAACAAAACGATGGCTTCCACATTTAAAATAAAAATATGCACATATTTGACCGTAGTTTGACTGTTTTTATTAAAAAGAAAAATATACATTTTTATAAGTAAGGTCAATTAGGTAGATTTTGTATAAAATTACATTGATTAAAACACACAATAAAACTAACAACATAATACACGTAAATGCAAACACATAAAGGATAGATATACCAACTATAGTTTTACAAATACATTACTTAATTAGGTAATATATTGAATCTTAAATAATCTTTCCGAAACTTCTAACATATTTTGTGTAACATTATAGTTTTCCCGAGAGATCATACATGGAATATATAAGTCAAAATATCGTTAAAGTGTAGTTTTTCCTTTATTGGTAGTGCAAGAAATGAAATAAATTCATACAAGTGAATAAGATTGTTTTGTATCAATAGTTCATTCTGTTTGTTGCTCACGTTTCTCGCTACCAGATCACTTAACATTATCTGTCCTACTGTGTAAATATGTTATTCACTCGGCAACTATTGTAAAAAACTATAATCAAGTGGTTAATCAATAAGAGAATTGACAAACCATTAAATGTTCAAGGTCCCTATTGATTTGAAAACTTTCCAAATTAAATTTAATACTAACACCATTATATTTTAGGCAAAGTAGATAAAGCCTTCGTATTCTAAAAATCCTGTACATTTATCAGTAGTGTATGTGGCAACACGTACACTCCACCTACCTTGAAAAGTAGTAAGCTTACCTGGAATGTTTCCACTATGGTATGGCTTATAAGATAGAGTCATAGTGTAATTCGTCAAGGTAAGACTGCTGCTACCTTTCAGGGTGAATGGAATGTGCATATGTATTCATAGCAAACGATGAAAGTACGTTCAGTAAAAAAAAAAATCAATACTGTATGTACACACATAGATCTCTATTAAACCAACTATAGTAGCCCCATGTCTTCTTTGGTGCTGACTGACAGGTCACAGCTGACTTCTGATAGTCAACAGTTAGGTATATACCTAAATTTTGACTGTCAGAAGTTACAGCTGCTAAACACATGTTTTTGCAGATCATATGGTTCGGCGTAGGGATACATAATTTGGTCCGGTAGCTTTTCAAAGCCATCAGCTGTGAGCTGTCAGTCAGCACCAAAGAAGCCATGGGGCTACTGTAAATATAAACTTAAATAATACTCAGATGTTAAAATGTAATTTTTGACCACCTAGCAAAACTATGATAATGAACAGCTATCAGGGGTCAAGTTCGGCTGAGTTCGAGATAATCTACTGCTTCACGTCACGTTACATTGGCCCTACGTCCAGTGGCGTGACGTGGAGTGTTGCCAGGGTAAGTAAAGTTTGTTAAAAACTGTACCTGTAACATGTTTTCTCCCAGTGTCACCCCAGTTGATCTATAAAACAAAGACTCTGCTCTACACACCTCACTTATTCTTAAGTCAACCACCCGAATATTGGGTTGATGTGATTTCTATCCAACCAGAGCTGGGCATACTTTCAGCCCTTCAGCTGGTTAGTGCTGTTTGCACCATCTGGTAGACATCCCATGTAATAGGGAGGTTCAAGACAGTGTGGTGGTTCCCAATTGCCTTATACACTGAATTTCAATGAGCAGCCGCGAAAGGGCCTACCAATTTTGCTGGGAATGGTATTTTCACATACTTTCCAGGGTTATTTTATGTGCCACAATCGACATGAGACAGACGGCTTTACTTCCCATCCGAAGGAAGTTGTGCTATGATTTTTTTCGCTCAAGAAAAATGCGTTGATCTCATCTTGGTTTGAACTCACAAACCCTGGATCCAACAGAGAGCATTTTACCCCAAGACCACCAAGGTCAACGCATACCTCACATGGGACTATATTTCCGTTGATAGCTGCCCAATGAGTGTTCTACTGAGTGACGGTAACAACTCACAAGTACAGTTTTGAACTATATTTTTTCCTCACCCTGGCACGACACACCAGTGCATACGTTATCTCCATCATAGTATGTCACCACAAACAAGTGTTCTATTTCTCTAATAACAGTTGTATCTCCTGCAGCGACTTTCCCTTGGTCTCAGGCAACAGGAAGAACACGAACATCCCCGCCAGACCACAGCACACGGAGAACATCCAGAAGGCCGAGTGTGTGCCCAGACCGTCCACGATGTCCTGGAAGAACTTGGTGATGAGGAAACCAAGGACCCAACAGAAGGAGGCCGTTAGGGAGGATGCTGTGCTCTTCACCTTAGGAGAGAACAGCTCGCCCATGACCGCCCACGGCAAAGGGCCGAACCCTGAAGGAAACAACAGAAGTTAAAGGGTTTCATGGGAGAAGTTGAATCTTCGTAAGACTGGCCCGTCTAGGGAGACCTGTTTTCTTACTCTCCAGCCATCGGAGAAAAAAGATTTTACTTTTTTTTATTTTTTTGCACCACGTTTTGCCGCCAGTTCGGGTTATAAGTTTATCAGCTAATAACCCTATTGGGTTTAGGGATTATGAAGGTTATATTTTTAGTAATATACTCAAATTTGCATTGAGGTAGAGTGAAAAACCCACCCCTAGTAACCCGACTGAGATTCGAGCCTCAATCTCTCCATCATCATCAGTCTAGTCTACTGCGAGAGTAGCGCGCTAGACCATGCAGCCACCGAAGCTGGTAACTTACCTATTGAATATACGATTATGTATACTATCAATGAGCCCACAGGCAATAGACCTATGTTGGTCGTGTCCACATCAATGTGTCGTAAGAAGAAGAACAACCCAAGGACGCCCTAGAAATAAATATACACAAATTAAATATCTATAATACACTTTACTATTTAAACTGCAGCTGCTAACAATTTTTGATCGGTTTGTAGCAAATCTTGAATGGGACAATCAGATGACTCTATCAGTCCAGCTCGTGGATTGTCGCCAGGGCTTGCTCTTCGCAAGACTGTACCAGTAAACTGAGCATTTCCATCAAGGTGGGGATGTAGGGGACATGAAAAAAGTCTAGTGTTTTAGTTTTTATAGCAACACTTTTTTCTGGCCAAAATAAACAAAATATTTCTTCATTAGAGACAAAGAGTTTAGTTTTTTTCGCGTGGTGATATTAACAGTTTTTCAATATCTGTCATGAGAATAGCGGCATTAGATGACAAACTTTAAGTTAAGAGAAAAGGTTGTCATTAAATTCCAGAACACCCTTGGTAGATATTCAACAAATGTTGATATCACCGTGTGAAGAAAATTAAACTCTGTCTTTAATGAGGCAATATTTTATTTATTTTGGCCAAAACAAAGTTTTGCAATAAAAACTGCAAAAACACTGGTTTTTTTCTCCCCTTTCTTACATCTCCGCCTTAAGTATCTAACCTAACCTTTAAAGTCAATGAACATACATCAGCTGGCTACGTACTGAAAGCGCGAAGATAGAATGTGTATACCTGCTTTGGAATCTATCAGAACCGCACAAGGTATATTGTGCCTCAAAAATGCACCATTGTATTCTCTGAAAAAAATACGGCAACACCGCAAGATATGTATATTTTCAGAAAGTAAAGTATCGTGAGTTTAATGAATTGGCCAGATATCAACCTAACTCAACCAATACTGTAAAGAATAAGAGAGCTGTTCCGTGTAGTTTTATTATTTTATTGTAACTATTGTAAAGAGTATGGGGGGCTGTTTACAATAAAGGTTTTCCATGTTGCCAGGTTATTCTGTTGTGTCCCCCCCGATGTGGTTTTGATACAAGGTCTAGATGAGCTTATGATCCGTATCTTCTTGAGCTTTAGATATGAGCTTTCTTCCTCTTGTGCACTTTAAATGTTCTCATTGTGTTGTTGTTCAAATGAATAGTGATGGGATAGGAGGTGGGTGGGGGCAATTCAGCAGTAAAACCCCGTGAAGTAGCGATAGCCCTGGCAACCGCCCAAGAGCTGCCAATGATTTAGAGCTAAACTTTATCCCCCTGACGGGCGGACGGTTGGGGACGGAGAAGAAACGTTACGTTGGATGACCCACTCATACCTGAGAGAGCGTCATCCCGACAGCGGACGTGAGTAGCAGGAACCTACGTCCTGTGCGGTCCACGAGGAGAGGGGTGCACCCGGACGCGAGGAACATGACCACGCCGATGAGGATGGTGGCTATGCTGGGGTCTAGGGTGCCTCCGCTCATCTTGAAGATGGCCTGAGAGAAGAAGAGCACGGCGTTGATGCCGCTGAACTGCTGCCATCCGACCAGCCCTAAGGAGAGTATCAGGGCCTTGACGTTACCCCTGGTGGCCACGAGGTCTCGGAGGGAGGTTTTCTGACTGGCCTGTTCGTCCACTGCGACCTGCAACATCGCATCATCAGACCCCTTCAGGTTCGGTCAGGATGGAAGGGGACGAGAGATAAGGCACGTATTTGTACCTTTATAAAATAAAAACTTTTTTTATCCAAAATATATAAAAATACTATTTCAGTATAAAAGCTTAGCTTATTTTTTTCAACATTTCTCGAATAACTTTCATGAGCAGCGTGGAATTTGACCAAGAATTTTTATCTTCATTTAATTTTCTTTTGTCAAGGGAGACGGGCCAAGGATGGAGTAGGGGAATGCTTGTCAGAACCAAGTATGACGAGAACTCTGTCCCTTGAAACGCCACGGTAATCATTCAGGTCTGACAAGAACCCTGAAAAAGTTGACTAACGGGATTAGGATGAAGCTACGATAGGTCTAGATAGCCGGTAATGGATTCAGGATTGCTTTTAAAAATAGGAAAAGCCTCAGAAAGGAAGAGTTTGTCAAGCGAAGACCTCGGGTAAGGACTTGTCTACGAGTTGGAGGGAGAAGCTGGGATGTATCTTCAGGAATGGAATAGGTTGGGCCGGATGACCCGCAGAAGCGGAAACGTCCATTGATGATGATGATTAAAAATATTATGCTCAAATGCCACTATGCCTAATACAAATAATCAAGACTTATTGAGATTATTATATGCGGATAATTAAACCATACTCATCAACTGACGAAATAATAAATTTATTTTGGCCAGAATATTTTCTTTTTTTAATACAAACTTCAGAAATACTCACCTTTTCCACTTTCCCTCCCACCTTAAACTGCACTTCCAAACAAAGTGCTACAGCCACATACAAACTACAATCTAAAATAACTTAGCCCTAAAAAGAAGCGCTAATATTAGTGCATGAAATACTGGGGTAGTTAGTTTGGGTTCTTGTGCAACTATTCCTTATTTTAGGAACACCTTGGCTTGAATGAAGAGTTTCCTAAGGCTTTAATAATCCTATTTGGAAACTAACTCGTTAGGTTGGGTTGGCAAACATTTATTTTGTATGTTTATTAAATCTTCACACTCTATACCATTTGAATATTTTAACAAAATCATCATCATCAACTATCTCAAGACTGTGGGTGGGTCACTTGGCAAAAATGCTTCCATCTTCCTCTATCCCTCCACCATTCTTCCTTTTTTAATCTCTTCTATTCTTATCCTTTCACTTGTACATTTTCTGTTAGCTGCTACACCCATATCTATCTTGGTCTCCCTTTCGGTATTTTTCCTACATAATTTATCTCCATAATTTTTCCACCCTCATTTCATGACCATACCATCTCAGTCTTGCTTCCTCTACTATCTTATGTACTCCAACATCCTCAATACATGACCATACCATCTCAGTCTTGCTTCCCATACTATCTCATGTACTCTCACTCTTTCCTGGATAACTTCATTCCTAATCTTCTTTTTCCTCGTGACAGCTAACATTCTTCTCGCAAATTTCATTCCCATGGCCTCGCCTTTTCCAGTCACTCTTACAGTCATTGTCCATGTTTCTGCTTCTTACAAAGTAAAACCCATACAGAACTTCCTTACACTTCAAGGACACTTATATGTAGACTGGATAGAACTACTTCAAGATAAGGATAGGTGACATACTTTTTGTGAGTGTGGCAATTAGCTTAGAGTTCCTAATGCCATAGATTAAGTAAGTACATAATAAACTAAGGTAATCTTATGTAGAGTAAGCCTCCATTATTTTACGAGTGCTGCGTGACAAGCACATCGGCCATGCCCGGGTGACTACTCACCAACTTATGGGGAGCTGTGACTTAGAGGGAAATTTCATTGGCGTACACACCTGCAGTTCATTGAGCTCCTTATTGACACCGGAGGAGCTCTTGCTTCTGAGCCACTGCAGGGCCTTCCTGGCCCCCTCCCTGTCCCCCCTCTTCACCAACTGGTAGGGGGAGTCGGGGATGAAGAGCATCGTCACCAGGAAGAGAACGGACACCGCCGTGCAGGCGACGCCCAAGCTGATGTACGACACGTAAGGCCCGATGGAATACACGTACATGAACCCCAAGGTGCACAGGAGCTGAGTGAACGATCCCAAGGCCCCACGAACTTTATCCTGAAACGATTGGAGTAAGAGTTCAAGGGAAAAGCCACAGTGTGTGTTCCCGTTATTAATTTTATCATCATGACCTTTTCTCAGTTTTTTTAGCACCACGACTTACTACCCGTTTGGGTTATAAGCTTATGTAATAATACGCTAGTGGTTTTAGGGATGAGGAAGGCTATATCATAGGAAGTGTACCCGCATTTGCGTGGAATCAGAGGGGAAAGCCTTTTTTTTTTGGCGAAAAACACCTTCAGTACATCCGACCAAGATTCAAACCTCGATCTTCCCGTCATCGGCAGTCTTGTCTACTGTGAGAGTGGCTCTTTAGACTATGTGGCCATGTGGTTTGTTGCCAGGGAGAGTCACACTTGACGAGACTGTACAAGGTAGATTCACTGCCCTAGTGCCAGCCTGTAGTTTATAATGACAGCGCAGACTTTTTCTTTTATCTTGATATAGAAACATTTAGTAGAAACTAGTAAGATTTGTGAAACGAAATATTATACATTGTTGCAGAAACACTCAACCAAAGAACACCAGTAAAATAGCATACACTGTTACAGAAACTCTGAGAAAAGAGGGACCTCCCTGTCCATTAAAGAGCATAGCCATCAATTTCACATTCATAAGAGCGCCATAATATTTTTTTCATATTCATTTCATAGCACATGGTCTTATAAAAAATATATTTCTAATAAAAGATTAATATCTTTGATAGCACTACAAATTTACAATGATAAGTTATTTCCTATCTCAAATAGTTGCGGAGATATGAAGAAAATGAGAAATTTCCGCTTAACCTCAAAGCCATTTTAATGAAAAAATGAGAATCGCCATTTTATTTGTAGTTTTAACAAATGCCTGGACACAAATTTAATAAAAACTGATAAAAAAAATATTTTTGCTCCCTTCAGCAAACTACCCTTCGGCCCTAGGCCAAGATATAGATAGACAGACGGTCAGACATCCAGAAAGACAAAGGACATTACGAAAATAACATTTTCGGTTTCGTGGGGTTATGAAACGTTGACATTTATCAAAATCTCGAGTTAGATTCTTTCTACTATCACAATACTTCTCTGTCCAAGAGGTTGAGAGAGAATAATAATGTTGTTCTGAGATAAATGAGGAAATCCATTGAAAAATTTAAATAGTAAACAGCTTGACACTTGATGTGTTTGAAATTATCTTAACATTGCAAGAATAAACTAATATAAGAACAAATACTATAATTTAGAGATTCTTTTATGCACACACTATAGTAGTATAAAACTGAAAAGAGTAAAATTTTGGTTACTCATATATGCCATCAACTCAAATTTCATGATTTTTGAGTTATATTATTCTTGTACTGAGGTGGTGAGTTATTTATTTATATTCGGTATCAAAATTGACCTTTATAGTTAATAAACATAGATTCGCTCATTAAATATTCTCGGTCAGTGAAAAAAATGTACCAGTACATTCCTGTCAAAACCCGTTAGCCTTGGCAACAACCCATGAGTCACCCCTGCCAAGGGAAGTTCCCCTGTTTGTTTTCCATGGAGTTCCATATACAGGGGGGTTCACCCCCCCTCCTCGAGAGAAAATTTCAGGAATTTAACCTTGTGGGAGGGAATTTTAGAACATCGGAACATGATTCTGAGCTAATTATATGAGTTTCAAGAGCCATTTTTCGAAATAAAAAAGTTTCTAAACATTTTTACAAAAAATTGACTTTAGTTCTAGGTAAACCCATAGAAAAGAGGCATTATATTTTTCACAAGTTTACTAAACAAAAGTAAAATGAATCTGTTGAAGAGGGAATGGGAGTAAATATACATTTGTAATGTTTATCTTTTGTTAACTCGAATATTGATGACACAAAGTTGTTAATAGCAAATTTTATTCAAATCACAAACACACAATTTTATTATTTTTCATAAAAATTAACAAAAAAAAAGAAGTAAATATTGCAGAGTGATTAAGGGGAACTTTAATCCCCCCCTTTTTTGCCCATTTAGGGCGCCAACGACCCCTGCCTCTAGGTTTGTTTCGAGATAGTTTTATGATGGCCGGTTAAGGTCTTATTTACATTGAATTATTATTTTAACTTCCACCCTAGATTATTGATTACTTAAAGAACTTAACATCCGAGTTTATTTATAAAGAATTCCAGAAATACAAGTCTTGATCCTTGTGACTCAATGCTAAACAGGTGTGTAGGTAGTTGGGCACCAAGTTAGTAGTTAATTTAGTTAATAGCACGCCCACACCAATGGTCATATGGTCTTAGGTGCTTAGTTAAATATAAACCACAAGTGACGAGGGAGCTAAGATTCAAATCTGGAGGGAAGATGGAGGGGCATGCAATTCCCTATTACATTCTATTACTAGTACATATCCACTAAGTTAATCCTCCACAATCCACACCTAGGATTAAGCCATTCAATCAATCAAATTTTTGGGATGTAAGAAGACAAAATAAAGTATTAATAATATCATAGTCCGCTTCGGGTGCCGCATGGTCTAACGCGCTACTCTCGCAGTAGACTAGACTGCCGATGATCGGAAGATCGAGGTTTGAATCTCGGTTGGGTGTGCTGAAGGTTTTTTCCAAAATTGTTTTTCACTCTCCCTCCACAAAAATGGGGTGCACTTCTTCTAAATATAACCTTCCTAATTCCTAAAACCATTAGCGTAATTAGCACATAAGCGTATAACTCGAACGGATATTAAGACGCTGTAATAATAAACAAATAATAACTTCATAGTATATTAAATCAGACTGAACTGATGAAGACGGGGAGACTAGGGTTTGAAACCTGGTTGGGCCTACTGAAGTTTTTATAAAAGTTTTCACACTCTCCTTTCACGCAAATGTGGGCACACTACCTCTAAAATTCTTCTTTCCTCATCCCTACCCATCAGAGTAATTATCATATGTGATTATAACCTGAACAGGTATTCAGACACGGTGATTATATATATATGATCGATACATGGACTGTAAGTATCCTGTAATTTATTCTCACCAAAATCGATCTCTTTAATAAAAAATAAAAATTATCGACCTATTTCATGGGTCTAAATTGACAAACGAAGACTTTAATAGAAATGTGTTGATCTTAAAATGTGTAACCGCTATTAAAATTACAACGGTTTTTACCAGAAGGTGAAAAAGTCACCCCCCACACCCGATGCTGCTTACCCGTGCCAAGAAAGGGTCACTCTGCTAGTAGATTTGATATTACCTTTGTGCAAATACAATTGAGCATTTTTCATTAGTGTGGGCGTTACATGGACAATGGAAACATCTAAAATATTGTCTACTATTTAATCATCATATTATACAATCGAAATCTTAAAATCTTAAGTAGACTGACTGACCACAGTTATTTTGAAATCTTAGAATAATAATGGTCCAGTGTGTTAGCCACAAAGCCATATACCGAACCTGAAAACCACTCACTATCTGAATTATCAGACCTCTCATGAGAAAGTTCTACTGTAGTTTGATCTCCACGGTTTCACCTATTTATTACATAGCCTCCTCACACACCAAGGATAAGAGTGTTCGATGAGAACCTATAGCTCGCAAACCCAAATAAGCTCAATCCCTCTCAGTCAACTAGAGGCTTCTGTCGAGCAGGTTCAGATTGAGGCAAGAGCTGAAAGCTATTGATCCCTCTCAGTCAACTAGAGGCTTCTGTCGAGCAGGTTCAGATTAAGGCAAGAGCTGAAAGCTATTGATCCCTCTCAGTCAACTAGAGGCTTCTGTCGAGCAGGCTCAGATTGAGGCAAGAGCTGAAAGCTATTGATCCCTCTAAGTCAACTAGAGGCTTCTGTCAAGCAGGTTCAAATGGAGGCAAGAGCTGAAAGCTATTGATCCCTCTAAGTCAACTAGAGGCTTTTGTCAAGCAGGTTCAGATTAAGGCAAGAGCTGAAAGCTATTAATCCCTCTCAGTCAACTAGAGGCTTCTGTCAAGCAGTCTGGAATGAAGCAAAGGCTGAAATATCCTAATCCCTCCCAGCCAACTAAACGCTTCTGTCAAGCAGGTCCGGAGTAAATAAACATCCAAAAGGTGTGAAACCTTACCTCAGCGATCTCCCCGACGTACATGGGCACCACGGTGAAGGTGGCACCTATGCTCAGCCCGAACAGGAACCTGGCGACATACATCAGACCCGCACCCTTTGCAGCCGTCAGGAGGATCCAACTGAGGATGTAGATAGCCGCAGTACCCAACAGGGCCTTCTTGTGGCCGTATCTGTTGGCCGTCATACCCGCGGGGAAGGGTCCAATGGCTGCGCTGAGGGCCAGGATGGAGCTGATCCAACCCTCCTCGCCTTTGGTAAGGATGATGTACTTGGTGCTCTCTAGATAGGGCAGGGTCGGAGAGGTCCACCCCATGCAGCAACCGGCTACCATGGCCGCTAAGTTAGCTGAGGGAACAGTCAAATAATAAGATCATAGCTTTGTTGTCAACGGGCGCCCCGTTTACTCTGGAAGATAGGATTCTTACCTTGACAGATTACACTACGGTCCTACCTTATAGCCTGCACCATAGGGGAGCCAAGCAAGGTAAAGGTCTTACCTTGACTTACTACATAACGGCCCTATCTTATAGCCTGCATCATAGGGGAGCCAAGCAAGGTAAAGGTCTTACCTTGACAGATTAAACTACAGCCCTATATTATAACCTGCACCATAGGGGAGCCAAGCAAGGCAAAGATCTTACCTTGACATATTACACTACGGTCCTATCTTATAACCTGCACCATAGGGGAGCCAAGCAAGGTAAAGGTCTTACCTTGACAGATTACACTACGGTCCTATCTTATAACCTGCACCATAGGGGAGCCAAGCAAGATAAAGGTCTTACCCTGACAGATTACACTACGGTTCTATCTTATAGCCTGCACCATAAGGGAGCCAAGCAAGGTAAAGGTCTTACCCTGACAGATTACACTACGGTCCTATCTTATAACCTGCACCATAGGGGAGCCAAGCAAGGTAAATGTCTTACCTTGACATATTACACTACGGTCCTACCTTATAACCTACACCATGGGGGAAGTCAGCAAGATAAGCTAATCTTCATGACCAAACAGAAGGTACACCTATCTTTTCTTTTGTTTTTAGAGTGCCAGTAACAGGTACACTCTGTCCTATATTGGATGGTGGATAGTTGACGGATATAACAGTTAATTAAGAAATTTACTATTTTTATTCCTCAAGTCATGTGATCTGCAGTTGTCACTTTTGATAAATATAAAACCCATAAAACAATACGATCAATAAAGTAAAAATGTCATTAATATTGACCGGAAAAAAAGTTTTTATTTTTTAAAGTTTGCATCGTTTTATCAAACAAAATTCTACTATATGTATTGAATAGAGTAAAAACTCGACCATTGGGCTTAAATAAAGGAGAAGAGCTGCAGACATTTTCTTAAAACTCTCCCTCAAATAATACAATTTATGAAAATAAATTAAATCTTCCATAAGATTACAAATTATTATTTATTTGGGAAAACTGATTTAGGCTTACTTAGAAATACTTGGTGTTTGCCAACTACAAGCTCAAAAATGACCCTTTATATATTCAAAATTTTGTTTTGAAGAGTAAGGTTGCCTGAAAAATAAAAAAATAAAAAAATCAGTTTTGTATGCACGCACGGTTAATCCACAAATCTAGTAACTCACGTATGGCGTATGACAAATCAGGAGTTTAATGTATATCAATATTACAAGCAGACTCTTTCTTAATGGGTTACTTGCATTATAAATTAAAACAAAACAGCCGGTTAGTTAAAGCTACCTAACCTTTATTCTCTTTTAACTACCGTAACGGTTTTAAATATAGGCTTAAGTATGACCCTAATATTTATATCACATGTTCAGGTTAATTTAGGTCAAGTTAAATTATATTAAGTTTTGGTGAATAATTTTGTTTAAACTATTTTAAGGCGGAAAAAGTTCAGTGTTTTAGCAGTTTTTATGGCAAAACCTTTTTTTGGCCAAAATAAATAAAACATTGCTTCAGTAGAAAAAAAAGTTTAATTTTCTTCATATAGTGATATTAAAGTTTTTTTTTTAGCACAGCGTATTATTACTCATTTGGGTTATATGCTTAAGTGCTAATTACGCTAATGGTTTTAGAGATTATGGTGGCTACATTTAGAGGAAGTGTACCCGCACATGCCTGGAAGGAGAGTGGAAAACCATTTTTGGAAAAAAACATCCCTCAGTATACCCAACTGAGATTCGAACTTGAATCTCCCCGTCATTGGCAGTCTAGTCTTCTGCGAGAATTTTGCTTTAGACCATGCGGCCAGCGGAGTGGGTATCAATAATAGTTGAATATCTGTCATGAGAATAGTGGCATTAGATGAGAAACCTTTTAAATGAAGGGAAAAAGTTGTCAATAAATTCTAGGACATCCTTGACAGATATTCATAAATTGTTAATATCACAACGGTAAGAAAATTAAACAATATGTTTCTACCGGAGACATATTTTATTTATTTTGGCCAAAAATATGTTTTGATTTTAATAACTACAAAAACACCGACTTTTTTTTTAACTTAATCTACATCGCCACCTTATCATCACACAGCTCGTATATCTTTAAAACTTGTCCTCTTACAAAATATACCTGGATACAGTGGAGTGTCGTGGAGTGTCATGGAGTGGTGGCAGGGGAACAAGAGCGTGTTTAAGTTACACCTGTCAACTGGTTTGATTACTCAAATGAAACCACATGGGCCAGGTATCAAAGCAATTACGTCACCATGTAAGTTATGTAAAGTGGAGCCTACGTATTATTGGTCAAATAAGGGGCAGTTTTAACAAGCTCCACTCACCCTGGAAGCACTCCACCGCACTCCATTGCCTGGATGACTCCTGGCCACATGTCCGTTTTGAGTACACAACTGTTTGATAAGGCTATTAAACATCTGATGCCTTTCCTCATAAATATGTGGGTTAACGTAGATATTTTTGTCCTTGTCACATTGAACTCGTAATTACTGAAAGAAGGTGAATGTGGAACCCAGGTTGAAACTGTCATCACTACAACCGGACATGTTATCTTTGAAAGCAAACAAACCCAACCATCTCATTAAGTTGACTTGTTAAGCTCTAACTATGTAAATATACCTATCTACATATTATGTCTCGTAAATAATCTACAATCCTCTAAATGAGTTTGTTTTAGTTGGAAGTGTTGTGAAATTCCAGGTGAAAACCATAGTAACTGCTTATGAGTTCATAACACTGGCTTGTTATCAGATATACCTTAGACTCATAATCATCATTATCAACTGTTTACAGCTTGTGGCTGGGTCACTTTAGTAGAATGCTTCCGTTTTCTTTTCTCCTTCCACCATAATTGCTCCATTATTTGCTTCCATTCTTCTCCTCTCACAGACTTTCTGTTATCTGCTCCTCCCATCTCTTTCTTGGCTTCGCTTTCGGACTTTTCCCACATGCTTTGTTACCATAATTTTCTTTTAGCATCCTCTCCTTCTCCATCCTCAGTACATGACCATACCATCTCAGTCTTGCTTTCTCTACTATCTCATGTACTCCAACATCCTTAGTACACGACCATACCATCTCAGTCTTACTTCCTCTACTATCTCATGTACTCCAACATCCTCATTACGTGCCCATACCATCTCAGTCTTGCTTCCTCTACTATCTCATGTACTCCAACATCCTCATTACATGTC
>CABFWO010004299.1:0-26259 GCA_902155825.1 Timema genevievae | reverse complement strand
GGGGGGGCAAGATTTCCTCGATCACGGCGTGAGGCACTGAACATGTGCCTTTAGGTACAAAAAACAAAAAAATTGTCATTTAGATAAACAAAAGTTAAAAGAGTGAATTGATCAGAGATTCCCAAAGTTTGGATTGAAATGCAAATTATATAACTAGATTCAAATGGCGAGCTTATAATAATCATACACACACAAATTCACACATACGTTCTCACATATCCACACATACTCACATACAAACCCATTCATGAGTTAAGTTAAATGGGTGACCTGGTGGTTTAGAGGTAAGGTGCCGGGCTCCTATGCTGGGGTCCGGGGTTCAATCCTCGGTCCCGGCACAGATTTATTTGATTGACAAACCCTTCCTTCACCTCTGAAAAGACGTGTATTAATCACAACTTGTGAATGTGTGGAATGCCAAGCCTCCACCGTGGTTCGAGTCCCACGTTAAACTGTAGATCCTCCCTTTCATCTCACAATCACCCTACTATTACACATTAGCGTAAGTGCGTATAATTATAATAAGTTAAACGTATTTTACATTCATAAAAACATATATCTATAGTAGCTTAAAAGTAAGTATATGAATTTACAAAACGTTTAGTTATAAAATATGAATTTCGACAGTTATTTAAAACATTAAATAATAATTTTACTTGATGAACTACTTCATGATGGTTAAATGAGTCTTACCCAAGTGAAGAGTTGACTACGTCAACTTGCTTGCTTGACTAAGTGACAGGTTTTCTAGACAAGACCAACGTTTTGTTGTTTTTACAAAAACCTACAGCCAAAGTTCTTTTTACTTTCTCCCGGTACTTCGAAGAGAAAGTATTGTGATCGTCAACATAAATTGAACTCGAGATTTTGATAAATGTCGACGTTTCATGACCCACTGAAACTAAAGAAGTGGTTTTTGTAATGCCGTCTGTCTGCCTTCAAAAGAGATTTAGGACCGTATGTATTGTCGAGATACGGAGGTTAGCCAATCCCACATTCGATTTGAAATGTGTTATACACATACTGGGATATTGGTTGACTTCCAAGACAATATTATAAAGACTACCCTAAATGTAGAGGATAGAATACACATTCCATCACCCCCGCCCACCCCAAATATAGTTCTGTATACTGCCTTCAATGTAGAAGATACATGTAATCCAAACCCTCAATGTAGAAGATACATGTAATCCCAACCCCTAACTATAGTTCTGTATACAACCCTCAATGTAGAAGATACATGTAATCCCCCATCCCTAAATATAGTTCTGTATACAACCCTCAATGTAGAAGATACATGTAATCCCCCATCCCTAAATATAGTTCTGTTTACAGCCCTCAATGTAGAAGATACATGTAATCCTCCACCCCCAAATATAGTTCTGTTTACGGCAATGACCTGCGCCACGACGATGATGGCCTCGGACACCAACATGAGCGGTCTCCTCCCCACGTGGTCTATGAGCAGGGAGGAGGCGCAGGAGGAGCCAAGCATGACCAGACCGACGACGAGGGCCGACACACTGGAGTCCACGTGACTCCCGCTCTCTTGAAATACGGTCTGGGCGTACACCAACACCGCGATCATCCCGCTGGAAGGTCAACAGGAACAGGAACAGGAGCAGGGTTGCTCTCGCAGTGGACTAGACTGCCAATGACGGGGGAATCGTGGTTCGAATCTCGGTTTGATTTACTAGGGTGGTTTTTCCAAATCTTTTTCCACTCTCCCTTAGTGCAAATGCGGTTACAATTACTTGAAATATAGACTCCATATACCTAGAACCATTATCGTAATTAGTATATAAGCGTATAAGCGGAACGGGTAGTAAGACGCGGTGCTAAAATAATTACTATGTGAGGTGTAGTATGGGGGAGAAGAAAACCAATTTTCACTTTAAATCAGAAATATTATTTTAACTCAAATGAATAATGCAAATAATGTAATAACTGCTAGAGTTTTTTGAGTCATACAAAATAAATTTAACTTAAAATCTAGTTCAGTTATGCATTGCTGCAAAATAAGATTTTCATATTTTGAATTAAACAATTTATTGTTTCTTTTACGGTACAAAGATTGTCTCAGCTGAGCAGATTATTAGGTTCTGGAGGTGGGGAAGGAATATTTCCTTTCCCCCCCTGAAACCCGTTCCACCCCTCTCCCAATAATGAAGCCCGTGCTACGTAGAGTATGTATAGTCTCACCATAATTTTTTTCCCTCCGAGATAGAGTAATTTATATCAAGTCACATATCGAGACCGCAAGCTATACTTGGTCCACATTCCATTATTTGCACATTTAGCTTCTTTATTTTTCTCCCCTTCTACATTCTGAAAGGTATATTTCACTTTATAATGTTTACCATCCTCACCATCATATACATTGTCAAGAGATAAGAGCAGAAGCTCAACTCAGTGGCACACATCGCAACTCCTGGGTCCTTGAGATGAGCGATGGGGGATATTAATTATTACAAACAAGATACTAGCCATAGTAGGAATAAATATGATGACACAACAGTACATACATTATACGGAGTTATTCAGATCAACAGGTAAAATAAAACTACACAGATTTTTAGGGGTGACAAAAGAGGTTTTTTTCTACGTATCAAACCTGGCCTGGGATCGACGACGCTACGAGACGCCAAATGGCGACGCTACGAGACTCCAAATTTGGCGCTGTAATAACCTGCGGGGTAGGCAACACATTCATCACGCCACGCAAGCCAACACAGGCATACTCATCATTACCTTCTCTGACACACACGATGGTACCTGTTACTACCTCATTCGGTGGCCGAATGGTCTAAGGCATCACTCTCGCAATATACTAGACTATTGATGACGGGGAGAAGTTGGTTCTCCCCTGATCGGGTGTACTGAGGGTGGTTTTTCTTAGAGGATTTCACACGTTAGTCTCCACGCAAATGCGGGTACATTTCCTCTAAACTCAACCTTCCTCATCTCTAACTCATTAGCTTAGTTAGTACATATGCGTACAACCTAAACAGGTAGTAAGATGCAGTGCTAAGAAAACCCAAAAGGTTTTGGGGGTTGGCGACGCCAAAAGTTGGTGCTACGAGACCCCAAAGGGGTAGGAAACACATTCCGCACGCCACGCAAGCCAACACAGGCATCCCCACCACTCCCTCCCCTGACACACACGATTGTACTGTGCCTGTTACTAGTTATAATTTACACCACACTCCACTTGCTATGTGCTGAAGATGGAAGAGTTGCCTACCTCCTAGGTGCATACAGCGCGAACTTTGATGTCTCGTTGCGCCGCCATTTGGCGTCGCTGACCCCAAATATATGGAATGAAAGTATGGAAATACTTGTCTCGTCACCTCCTACAACCAGTAGGACCTGGAGACCTGAACAATCCTGTACCACCACGTCTTACCACCCATTCACTTCACACGCGTATTACTCTAATGTGTTAGGGATAAGGAATGTTGAATTTTAAAGGGTGTATACCCACATATGCGTGGAGGGAGAGTGGAAAACAAACGAGGGAAAATAATAACCTTAGTACATCCAACCAGGATCCCAACCCCAATCCCCCTGTCCTCAGCATTCCGGTCTATTGTGATACTGGCACCTTAAACCATTTGTCCACCAAATTGGTTCATCTATTATAGCTTGTGACCAAGTTAAAAAATAAGTTTTTCAGGAAAAACACATTATTTTGATAATCATATGAAACACTCTTCAGATATACATTTGAATAATTTTTTTCTTTCCATTTAAACAAAAAACTTGAGTGGGTAGTAAGGCGCGGTGCTAAAATTAATAATAGATATTAAACTACTCTTAATTTTGGGGCCAGCTTCAAAATCACGACTTGGCCTCGAGGTATGACTGTATAACATTTAAATATCAAGTTTGAACAAAATCTATCCAACCATTAGGGGGCGATAGGGTTGGGGTTGCAGCGACTCCCCTAATATCCACTCCACTGGTCCCAAACAACACTCTCCTCCCAACAGTCATGACTCGTACCTGAATACTCCTGAGTTCATCTACTCCCCTAATATCCACTCCACTGGTCCCAAACAACACTCTCCTCCCAGCAGTCATGACTCGTACCTGAATACTCCTGAGTTCATCTACTCCCCTAATATCCACTCCACTGATCCCAAACAACTCTCTCCTCCCAGCAGTCATGACTCGTACCTGAATACTCCTGAGTTCATCTACTCCCCTAATATCCACTCCACTGGTCCCAAACAACTCTCTCCTCCCAGCAGTCATGACTCGTACCTGAATACTCCTGAGTTTTTCCACTCCCCTAATATCCCCCACTGGTCTCAAACACCACTCTCCACCCATCAGTCATGTCTCGTACCTGAATACTCCTGAGTTCAACTACTTCCCTGATATTCACCCCATGGTTCCAAACAACACCCTCCTCCCAGCAGTCATGTCTCGTACCTGAATACTCCTGAGTTCAACTACTCCCCTAATATTCAACCCACTGGTCCCAAACAACACTCTCCTCCCAACAGTCATGATTCGTACCTGAATACTCCTGAGTTCAACTACTCCCCTAATATTCACCCCATGGTTCCAAACAACACTCTCCTCCGAGCAGTCATGTCTCGTACCTGAATACTCCTGAGTTCATATACTCCCCTAATATCCACCACTGGTCCCAAACAACACTCTCCTCCCAGCAGTCATGTCTCGTACCTGAATACTCCTGAGTTCTTTCCTCACTTCCTCCATCGTTCTGTTCCGGAGCCACTGCAAGGACGCTAGAGCCTCCTCAGACCTCCCTCTGGCCACGAGTTGATTGGGTGACACCGCTGACGCAGAACATGGCCGCCAGGAGCGCCACCGAGACCAGAGCCGACACCGCGGCGAGCGTCACGTAGGAGACGTAGGTGCCCGACACTGTACTGGAGGACGTAACCCGCGGAGATCGGGGTTTAGAGGAAGGCAACGGCGACTCCTCTCACGTTGTCCTGAGGGGTTACATCTTATATTTAGTAAACAAGATTACCAAACAAGGATATACCTTTCGGATCCTTGCATCCTTAAATCCTTGATATATTTTAGTTATCAAATCATCAAATTTTTAAATAATATACTCATTGAATCCTCCAAATCTGTCATCCTATAAGCCTTTAATCATCGAATCCTTAAATCCTCGATTACTTTGAATATTTGAACCCTTAAGCATTTGAAGTTTTAAAAATTCGAAAGATAAAATTTTGAACCTGTATTGTATATTTGGAAATATTATGATTATTAATAGGGGCTTAGCCCAACATAATTTTTGAACAAATCTAATCACCAGACCCCAAAATTATTGTTGTGAACAGAATCAAAATTTAAGAAAAAATAAAAATCATACCAATGTGAGAGTGGCTTTTCAATCTCCCTCCAAATATTTTTTTTTAAATATTTGTTTTAGACCACGTCTTAATAACCGTTCGAATTATACGCTTATGTATTAATTACTCTAATAGTTTTAGGGATGAGGATGGATATATTTAGAGGAAGTGAATCGGCATTTGCGTGGGAAACCATTTCGGAAACAGCATCTTCAGAACACCCGACTGATATTCGAACTTCAATCTCCACACCATCGGCTGTTTATTCTATTGCGAGACCTTGTCTGTCTCACCTAAATAATTTTAACAAGGTCGTGTGGGTGCACTTTTCTCACTTTCCTCACGACCTTACCATTTTCATCGGCGTAGATCGGTTCATCGCACCCTTTTGTTTAGGAGGGTGGGTATTTCAAATTGACTCACCGCACATCACGAGGTCTTGAGGAGGTCAAAGTACATCTATTCATCGCACCTGTCTCTTTGCCTGTTGTTTAGGTTAGGTTATGGTTAAGTTTTTCAATGAAATAAAGATTAGTGTGTATCTGTAAGAATTTGCTGTGAAAGTATAAATTGAAGCTACCAAACTAATTATTGACGAACTTTTACTCAATTTTTTTGAATCTAGGCTAGACTCTTCAAATACTTTGTAAGGTACTTGGGCGTACTCGTTTTGTAAGTGTGTAAAACAGTGTATGGGGCGCACTTTTCACACCTAATGGTGTGATGATTGATAGGAGGGCGCCATTTTCCCCTTTTTTTCTGAGAAGGCGCAGTTTTCCCCAGCTCAATTTTTCCTAATCCATATTGAACAGATAGTAAGACGCGGTGATAAAACCCTATTAGCTAGTGCAGCTAATATTTGTCTGTACATGAACTTAGATCGCAACGAAGTCGGTATTTTTCTCTGACTTCCTTGATCTTTCATCATTCAAGCCGCAATAGTCAATAAGTAGTAGCTAGTAGTCAAACTTAACAGTTATGTTGAAATGGGCCTTCCTCCTTTAAAATAAAATTAACGACTGTCCAAGTAACGAAAATATTAGAATCGATGTCCTTATTTTTGATTAGTTTTCTTTATCAGAAATTCCTATGAAGTGTCGAAGCCAGAGCTGTAAAAGATAATATCAGTTTGAATGTTTCATTGTACGCGTGAAGACAGTTGGTTTTTCAAAGATAAATATTACGTCCAAGTGTATACTTTGGTATATAGATAAAAAAAAGGGAAAAAAATCATACATACTTTCTAATATGTAAATTTTAAATTTGAAAAAAAAAATCAGTTCTCTATAAACTATACCCTTAAATAATTTTTTCTTTGAAAAGCAAGAATCCAATGTAATTTATAATATAAATTTGTTTTTAACTCTCTAAATATTTAACTTAAGCCCTGTGATTGCTGTTCTAAAAGACATCGATTATAGATTCTGAATTATTTATTTAATATAAACATATAATTTGTAGTTTGATCTCTTAGTTATTAATAAAATGTTTATCAAACATACAAATTACAATTTATTTAGGCTCATGATTAATTTAATCTTACAGTCCAAAATCTTAGCTCAATCAGTAGCGTGTCTGCATACTGGGCTAAGGATTTCGGGTTCGATTCCCGGCATGGCCGAAAAGTGTATCATTGATGTAAATTTGGATTTACACTTTTACATTGATAAATTAATGGCCGGGGACTGGATGCTGTGCCTGTTCTAATCTTAAGTTGGATTATAAGGCATGCCTAGTAAGCAGGCAGTGGACGAATATATGGCTTGAATAAAAAACTGACCTAGGTCACAGGCTGGAAACACTAATGGGTTTAAAATAAATTATTTATTCTTCCATTGCAGATGTTTTTGAGTATAAATATGTAAATATTATTTTATTTTACTTCTACTGTATGTACTCAATTATATTTTATAGGTAGCAGCTCTAGGGTTGCTGCCAGGTAAAATTAGGGTTGATGGGACTGTACTAGAATTGCTCCCATCCCCATTTTATATATTTGACCAACCACACACAAAATAATGTAATAAACGATTATATATGTATTAACTTTAGAGTGATAGTCTTATAGTTAATGGAATGGGACAGCTTAGTAGTACAATCCAGTAAGACTTTGTTTGTCCTGCCAACATTTCACGAGACACCACTGACAATAAATCCATGACCCGCTTCAGTGGCCACATGGTCCAAGACGCTACTATATTAATAGATTATACTGCCGAAGATGGGGAGATCGGGGATCGATCCCGGTCGGGTTTACAGACTGTGGTTTTCCCTAAACGTTTTTCCACTATCCCTCCACACAAATTCAGGTACACTTCCTCTAAATTCAACCCTATGAATCCCTAACACATCAGTGTAAAGTACTTATGTGTATAATCGAATGGGTAGTAAGACGCGATGCTAAATAATCCGTGGACGTGTCAGGTTAACTATTAGTTCCCTTTAATTCCATGCTAATAAATTAACATTAATATATCACAGTAAATTAATACCTGCGATAAACTTTGGCCACCATTGGGCCGTGATTGTGATTTTTTTCCTCAGATCATTATCTTGAAGAATCACTTTTACATTATAATGATTAATGACTATTGGATTTCTTATCACAAGCTTGGAATCAATTGCACAGTATTAAGATTATTTAATTTAGTACCGCGTCTTACCACCTGTTCAGGTTATACGCTTATTTACTAATTACGCTAATGAGTTAGAGATGAGGGAGGTTGAATTTAGAGGAAGAGAACACACTTTTGTATGGTGGGAGAGTAGAACACCGTTTTGGAAAAAAACACCCCTAGTACACCTGATAGGGATTCGAACCCCGATCTCCCGGTTATCGGCAGTCTAGTCTAGCACTAGAGTGACGCCTTAGACCACGTGGCTACCGTAGTGGGTGATTTAAAAAATCTTTGATCAAACCTCTGGGATATTTCATCTTTGAATACTCAAAACTATATTGTGTTATTAAAATTAAACCTTAGAATCAAGTAGACCGTGACAATACATAAAATAATTCGACATTGTAGGTTCACTAAAGGTTGGTTTGATAGAATTTGACAGCATTTGACTCCTATTTACTAAAGGTTGGTTTGATAGAATTTGACAGCATTTCACTCCTATTTACTAAAGATTGGTTTGATATAATTTGACAGCAGTTGACTCCTATTTACTAAAGGTTGGTTTGATAGAATTTGACAGCATTTGACTCCTATTTACTAAAGGTTGGTTTGATAGAATTTGACAGCATTTGACTCCTATTTACTAAAGGTTGATTTGATAGAATTTGACAGTATTTGACTCCTATTCACTAAAGGTTGGTTTGGTAGAATTTGACAGCATTTGACTCCTATTTACTAAAGGTTGATTTGATAGAATTTGACAGCATTTGACTCCTATTCACTAAAGGTTGGTTTGGTAGAATTTGACAGCATTTGACTCCTATTTACTAAAGGTTGGTTTGATAAAATTTGACAGCATTTGACTCCTATTCACTAAAGGTTGGTTTGGTAGAATTTGACAGCATTTGACTCCTATTTACTAAAGGTTGATTTGATAGAATTTGACAGCATTTGACTCCTATTCACTAAAGGTTGGTTTGGTAGAATTTGACAGCATTTGACTCCTATTTACTAAAGGTTGGTTTGATAAAATTTGACAGCATTTGACTCCTATTCACTAAAGGTTGGTTTGGTAGAATTTGACAGCATTTGACTCCTATTTACTAAAGGTTGATTTGATAGAATTTGACAGCATTTGACTCCTATTCACTAAAGGTTGGTTTGGTAGAATTTGACAGCATTTGACTCCTATTTACTAAAGGTTGGTTTGATAAAATTTGACAGCATTTGTACTCCTATTCACTAAAGGTTGGTTTGGTAGAATTTGACAGCATTTGACTCCTATTTACTAAAGGTTGATTTGATAGAATTTGACAGAATTTGACTCCTATTTACTAAAGGTTGATTTGATAGAATTTGACAGCATTTGACTCCTATTCACTAAAGGTTGATTTGATAGAATTTGACCGCATTTGACTCCTATTTACTAAAGGTTGGTTTGATATAATTTGACAGCATTTGAATCCTATTTACTAAAGGTTGATTTGATATAATTTGACAGCATTTGACTCCTATTTACTAAATGTTGGTTTGATAGAATTTGACAGCATTTGACTCCTATTTACTAAATGTTGGTTTGATATAATTTGACAGCATTTGACTCATATTCACTAAAGTGTTGGTTTGATAGAATTTGACAGCATTTCACTCCTATTTACTAAAGATTGGTTTGATATAATTTGACAGCAGTTGACTCCTATTTATTAAAGGGTGTCCCAAATAAAACCGGCCCCAAACGCACAGTATTTCAAAGCCTTTCCTTGAATGTGCGCCACCAACCGCTATGCATGGGTTCAATTATTAATACTAATAGGAGAAAATCAATTTTTGTCCTTTTGCCCCTACGTAAACTACCCTTAATTTTAGGATTTATTATTTAATTCTAAACACCCCTTGGGGGAACCTTATGAAAGCCCTAACTACCAAGTTTTAACCCGATCGGTCAAATAGTATCGGCTCTATTCTCAGTAACAGACAGCATCGAAAAAAACACTTTTTCGCGTTCATGGAAGGAAACGTTGACATCCATCAAAATATAGATTTTTTTTTTGACAATCACAATATCTTCTTTTTCCGAGGGGTCTTGATAAATTAAAATAGAAATATCTAAAGTTCAAAAAAAAAATCATTTCCAAGGTCAAAAAGTGATATAATTACTCAAATAAATAACTAAGGGCTATAAAATTCAGAAAAAGAAAATTATTACCTTTAAACATGTTGTGCAACATGATATATGGACCAAATGAGGTGATGTTCATCAACATAGAAGCGAGGTTATTTATACCTCTTGTTTTAAGAAAAATAGTTTCTTTCAAGTTTAGGATTAATTACAGTTGGGTTCATAAAGTAGTTGACAAATTAATTCTGTTCCAAACGGTCTAACTGATTGCATTTTGGGTGAAGGTAAGAAACAATTTAAACAATAATATTACACATCATTGACTAACGGATCTAATTGGAAATATTTTTGTATTTAAAATAAAATGTATTATATATTTCTGTTTCATTATTATTTTAGTACAGCTATAAGATGCAATATTCTTCGAATTAAAAACAACTATTATACTCATACGCTAAAAATTTTCAACACATTTAAATATAGTATAAACCCACTTTGGTGGTTGCATGGTCTATGGCGTCAAACTCGTGCTAGACTAGATTGCCTATAACAGGGATATCGGGTTAACTAAGGGTTGTTTTTTCAAAATGGTTTTCTACTCTCCCTTCAATAAATGCGGGCACACTCATTCTAAATTCAACCTTTATAATTCCTAACTAATTTGCGTGTAGTCTGAACTGGTAGTAAGATGCGGTGCTAAAAAAAATGCAGTACCAACGAAATATGATTTTTATAGTTAATGTAATTTTATAATCTAAAATTATTCTAGTATTATACTTGTATTATACTTGAATATAATGCATTTTATAGCTATTTATATTTTTACAGTAGTCATTTATCGAAACCTTAGCTCAGTCAGAAGCATGTCTGCCTACTGTACTAATGGTCCCTTGCTCGTTTACCGGCATGGTTGAAAGATTTATCATTGGTGAAATATGGGATGGCCCATTCACGTTGGTAAATTAACGCCCGGGGGTCTGGATGTTTTAATTCTCTTAGTCATAAGTTAAATTATAAGGCATATGAAGCTATGACAGGCCTAGTCAGCTGGTAGTGGAAAATATATGGCTTGAATTAAAATCTGACCCAGGCCATAGGCTGGAAACAGCAGTGGATGTACAGTAAAGTCATTCTTCGAGGTGTAATTTTGAAAAGAAAAAACACAGGATTTCAACTACTATTTTTTTAGTATTAATGACAAAACCATTCATGATTTTGTATAAGAGAGGAATTACGGTTGATATATATATATATATATATATATATATATATACAGTTTACAGTGATTTAATATATGAGTAATAAAGATATATTTTTATATTGTTCATAGAATAGAATTTTATGATTGTAATAAAATAACCATATATTTTGTTTCAAATATAAAAGTATTTTAAACTTAGATTTATATATAATTTATTTTATACATTTAAAAGAGAAATGGGTATAGTCTTAAAACCATTTTATTAGTGTATATATACACTAATAAAATGGTTTTATACATTTATACATTTATATATACACACTAATAACATGATTTTAAGACTATACCCATTTCTCTTTTAAATGTATATAATTAATTATATATAAATCTAAGTTTAAATACTTTTATATTTGAAACAAAATATATGATTATTTTATTACAATCATAAAATTCTATTCTATGCCAAATATAAAAATATATCTTTATTACTCATATATTAAATCACTGTAAATTACTCGCACATTTATACAGGGTGATTCGTAATTTATACAATAAAGTGGTGCAGTGGATTCTACACTGAAAAATAAACTAAAAGTATCATACAAACATATTTCTGGTACCGCCTCTTTATCGAGTTATGGCAACATTTTGGGGTAGCATCGTGCACGTGTCATTGGGCGTGCCGGAGACATGGAACGTCGCAATCAGTTGCTTGAAGTAATTGAAAGGGGCCAATAAGATGGAGACAGAAACACAAACGAGGATCTGACCTATATGATTCTGATTTACTGTGAGGAGCGACAGAATTCCACTGCCACTACTTCCGTCCGACGACACCCAAAGCCAAGGACATTTGTGGCACTGAATCGTCGCCTGAGGAAAACAGGTCACCTTGCACCTGTGATGGTCAAAGCTGGTAGGCCACGACGTCGCAGGACCATTAGAATGGAAGAGACAGCTCTGAATCCTGTGGAACGCTCGCCGGAGCCTCACGTCATCATCTGTCACAGACGTCCGCGTGGAGAACAGTACATAACCAATTACTGTTCCCCTTCCATTTGCAGCCTGTGCAGGAGTTGAACCCGGTCTCAATTTTAAACATACTAGGACATTCTGCGATTGGCTGCTGCACCACCACGCCACAGATTCAAAATCCTCAGCAAAGTACTGGCAATGGGTGAAGCAACATTTACCTGAGATGGCAGTGTCAAGCTCCACAACCAGCACATTTAGGCCAACACAAATCCAAATGCTATTTTGGAGGTTAATTCACAATATCAATTTTCCATCAACGTTTGGGCGGGAGTTGTGGGTGATATTTTACTTGGACCGTATTAAATGCCTGCACGAATACGAATTGAAAGCTATTTACATTTTCTGTAGAGCATTTTTCCCTCAGATACTCGCGGAAACAAGGCTGAACATGCGGCTGGTTCAGAATAGAGCCTCTGCAAATCACGGCTGTGCAGTGAGAAGCTATTTGGACGAATACTATCCCAGGCGATTGAATGGACGCAACAGGCTTGTTGCATAGCCAGTGCGATCTGACGATCTAACACCTTGTGACTTCTGGTTGTGGGGACACTTGAAGGGAATTGTGTACTCCCAACGACACAACACGAGAGAACATCTGTGGGATGCAAATGTGGCTGCTTGACTTACAATCTGGGATATGCTGCCCATCTTCCAACGAATACGACATTCGTGGTGCAAGAGGGCTGAGCTGTGTTGTTAATGCAATGGTGGAGACTATGAATATTTCCTATGAACCTATAATTTACCACTGCCCAGGTCAGTAAAATCTCTACGACATAAAGATAGTCTCTGTCTGACCTGTCTCTGTCAGTCTCTTGAAAAAGAAGTTGTCCCAGCAATATGTTGCTATGAGACGTTTAGTTTCTTTTTTAATGTAGAATTTACTACATCACTTTATTGTATACAATTAAGAATCATCCTGTATACCTTACCAATGAAATATTTGTTTTAGTATATTAATGTGATGGGTGTGGTTACCATTAATTTGATTGAGAAATAAATATTATACATCATATACACATTATTTTATTTTTTATGTACTGTACACCTCGCTTAGCCTGAAACGTATCAAGCTTACCTTTATTATTTCCGCTATGGCACAGATTATTTAATATCTATTGTGTAGTCCACTAAGGTAAGACTATAAGCTTGTCACGATTCGAACTTTTAAACACTGATCTGCGATTAGTAACTTAAACATTTTGTACTTTAAGCACATTTTATACATGTTATTTTCATAATATTTTATCTAGAAATTATCAGGACTCATATTTTATTTAGTAATCAAAAAAGTCTTTGTTTGAAAGTTGTTTTCACTTCAGTTCGAATAGGTACTCACATATTAATATAATAAAGAAATTGCCATCATGGTACACGCCTTTCTTCACACGTCGTAGTCAGAATCCACAGTCAACAACTTTGTAGAAGAAGAGAAAAAACAACAATTATCTGGCTTTAATTTAAATTGGTCACCGAAAGCTGCTGATTTCTTGCAAGCAAAAGCATAAAATACTTTTAGAAGAGAAAATAACATTTTCAAGTTGAAAATTAAAATATGTTGCTCTCTCTTTTGCATTTACGCTGCGAGATTTGACCTTGAATTATTGCGAGGGCTGGAAACAAGCAAACTGAATGTTCTAAGCACGTCGCTAGCTGCACGTGTGTGGAAGTAAATTATCGACAGTACAGTCACTGATTAATAAAATCTACAAAACCTAAATTTAAATAATCCAGAAAGCAAGTAAATAGAACAGGAAAATTACAAGCTTGTACTCCAAACGGCGTGTATAAAATATTCTATACTGTGTATTCTAAAAGTGTACTTCAATAATTTCAAATAACTTTATCATTTTGCAAGGGGCTCGTATTCTTTTTAACCCCGACAAGTTCGTCTTGAATCTGCTGTAAAGATTTTCCTTTCGTCTCCGGGACGCAGAAGAACACGAACAACGTCGCGACGACACAGAAAGTACCAAACAGACAAAATACCGACGATGTCCCTATGAGTTCTACCAGAATTACGAACAACTTGCTCACGACGAAGGACAGCGCCCAGCAGAAGGCCGAAACGATTGACCCCCCAACACTTTTCACGTTCACTGGCAGTATCTCCGCCATCACGGTCCAAGGAAGGGGGCCAAACCCCAAGACGTAGGTGATTATGTATACCACGATGGATACGAGGGGCAGCCACCCTAGATGTTTCAGGTCATTAGTTCCTCTCGAGGAAGAAGAAGTAGAGCCCTAGCGTGAAAAGGGAGAGGAACATGAAGACGCCCGACACTAGAAGGAGGATCTTGCGGCCAGCACGGTCCACGAGTTGTGACCCGACGTACGCCGCCAGCACCATGACGAGACCCACCAGGATGGTGCACAGGGTGGGGGATAGAGAGCTCCCCGCGTCGTGGAATATCGACTGCGTAAAGTAGAGTACCACGCATATCCCGCTTAGCTGCTGGAAGGCCACCAGACCCATGGAGATTAGAAGGGCTTTCCTGGAAGCTTGTGAAGACACAAGGTCCTTGAAGGACCCCCTGTTGCGGGCAGACTCTTCCACGGCCAGCTGCAATGCGTTCAGCTCATAGGTGACGTCGCGACGGGCGCCCCTGAGCCACTGGAGAGAGCTGGCAGCCCTGGTCTTCTGGTGCGCCCCTGAGCCACTGGAGAGAGCTGGTAGCTCTGGTCTTCTGGTGCGTGGCTAGATAGAAGTGAGGCGTCTCCGGCATCCACAGGAAGGCGGCCAAGAAGATGAGAGGGATGGCGAGACATGAGAGGTTGAGGACGTTGTAACTCTCGCTGGCCCCCACGGAGTATCACGAACAGGATGCCGAGGTTGAACATGATCTACACACATAGGATACTTGGATTGAAGGCAGTGTCGTGTCGTGAAGTGTTGCCAGGGCAAGCAGAACTAGTTTTAAACTGTACATGTAAATGTTCCTCATAACCTAGTGTAACACTCATTGTTCAAGTAGCAACGGAAATACACTCCTGTGAAGATTGTATGCCTCTGGATGATCCTTTGGCCCAAATGCAAGAATGAGAAAAAAGTTGGAAAGGAAAAGAAAATTAGTTGATTTGATATCTTATTTTCTGTTATTCAACACACTTAATCACCTCAATCTTCTGTTTCAGACTAGTTGTTGTATACGAGACTACGTTAAATTGATCAAACGGTGGCACACTCAGTGAGAAGATATCACAGGTATAGTCTTAGCACTCCCAGTTGGTCAAGATAGGACTTAATGAGTGAGAACGCAAAGCAAGTACAGTTTTTAAAAGCTCTTATTAACCTGAAAACACTTCACGTTGCACCACCGTCGCTTTCAATTACCACATATGCTTGCTATCACCATACATTACTGATCTAGGCCCTTGTGTGACCAGTAAGTCATAAAGCAGCGGTTCCTAAAGTGTGCTCCGCGGAACACTTGGTGCTCCACAACGCATCTCCAAGTGCTCCACAACGCATCTCCAAGTGCTCCACAACGCATCTCCAAGTGCTCCACAACGCATCTCCAAGTGCTCCGCGAATAGATTGGAAATCAAAATAAATAAAATGTGACAAGATATCAAAACTGTGAATTTGTGCGTCCACGAACTGTGTATAGGTAAGTATTGGGTATAAAGTATTTACAGACTGCACGCGGCGAAACCAGACAGAGAGACTAGAGGGTGCCAGTTCACTCCGTCTCTGTGAGAACTTCGCCGCGCTTTCAGATACGATTGCTAGCTTCGACACCTTTCCAGAATTTTCTTGAAATTTCTATTGAATATTAAAAACTCGTGTTTCTTCGCACCTTCAGTCAGTTGAAGTTCAGTCAGTTGAATTTCAGTCAGTATACAGTCGAGAGTTGAAACAAATCAAGTAGCATTGCATTGTTATTTATTTGAATGTCGGAAAAGCCAACCTGGTATCGGAGCAGTACGAGTGCTTGAATGATTTGACATAAGATTCTGCGGTGAAAGAGAATTTTGCAACTAAGAAGTCACTATCAGAATTTTGATATCAGCTACGAGACGAATTTGAAGTTTTGTCAGATAGAGCGAAAATAATCCTTCTTCCCTTTGCAATAACTTACTTATGTGGATCAGGATTATCTGCCTATGTGGCTACTAAAACAAAATATCTCGGCTAAATGCAGAGCCAGATATTCGGTTGGAGCTGTCCCAAATTCAACCAGATATAGCCATATTGTGCAAATAAAAACACAGCAGTCCCATCCCTCTCATTGGAATTTAAGTTCGCGGTCTATACATTATCATTCTTTTTTTATGCGAGTGATTTTTTTTAGCAATGAAAATCTTTTCAACACTATTTGTGTGAGTAACATATTGTGGATGTACAATACCTACTTTGAATTCGTTATAAAATAAGTTGCTTTAGGTTAATTTATGTTTTTTGTTGTTGCTTTGCGTTTATGTAGTTAAATTCCTTATTTCTTTGAAATGAAGGGAGAAAATAACATTTATAATGAAATAAAATTGATGTTTTACATGCCCAAATGCTTAAACATTCGTTTCCATCGTGAATACTGCTTTAATTAGGTTTAGTATCTATCTATGTAGAGTCTATGTGAAAATTTCGTCGCTCTTATATCAAAGACACTTATGTGCAAAATTGTTGTTTTGAGAAAACAATATTTAAATTTACAATTTTCAATGACTTCCAGTGGGAAAAATTAAGTTTAGACCAAAATTTAAGCTATTTAGAAATCTAAAAATAATTTGTGCTTTTATTATACGATAAAATATCAACTACCAAATTTAAAAAATGCAGTTAGGTTAATAAAGCAAGAATGCATGTGCATATCTTTACCATCAAGGTAACTATAGTGCTCCGTGACAAATTTCTCTCCTGAAAAGTGCTCCACGATTCAAAAAGTTTGGGAACCACTGTCACAAAGAAACTTCGCTCTCAACTGTAGAATCCCACCAAGCCCTTGTGAGAGATATACCTGACTACTAGTCAAAAAGAAACGTCGCTCTCACATGTAAAATCTCACCAGGCCCCTGTGAGAGATCTTTCTGACTACTAGTCATAAAGAAACATCGCTCTCAACTGTAGAATCCCACCAGGCCCCTGTGAGAGATCTTTCTGACTACTAGTCATAAAGAAACATCGCTCTCAACTGTAGAATCCCACCAGTAAATCTATCTGACCATTAAGTCACAATGAAACAATGCTCTCAACTGTAGAATCCCACCAGGCCCTGTTGAGAGATCTATCTGACCACTAAGTCATAAAAAACAATGCTCTCACATGTAGAATCCCACCAGGCCCCTGTGAGGAATCTACCTGACCACTAAGTCACAAAGAAACATCGCTCTCACCTGTAGAATCCCACCAGGCCCCTGTGAGAGATCTTTCTGACTACTAGTCATAAAGAAACATCGCTCTCACCTGTAGAATCCCACCAGGCCCTTGTGAGAGATATACCTGACCACTAAGTCACAAATAATCATCGCTCTCACATGTAGAATCCCACCAGGCCCTTGTGAGAGACATACCTGACCACTAAGTTCACAAAGAAACATCGCTCTCACATGTAGAATCCCACCAGGCCCTTGTGAGGGATCTATCTGACCAGTAATTCACAAAGAAACATCGCTCTTACCTGTAATATTCCACCCAGCTCCCCTCTGATCGAATCCTCGGCGATCTCAGTCACGTATATCGGCGCCGCGATGACGACGCCTCCCAGTCCCATACCAGCGAGCAGCCTGGCCACGTACAACCACAGGGGGGATCCCCCGGTCACCAGGATCATGACGAAACTGACGGCAAAGGGCACTCCAAGGGCGAGAACGTGCCATCTTGCGTCCGTACCTTCCCATGAGGTAGCCGGTGGGTGGGGCGCCAAGCACGGCTCCTAGGGACAGTAGGGCGCCGGTCCATGACGCCTCTTCCGGCGTCAGGCCCCCGTTCCCAGCGGTGTCGTGTTGCAGAATGGGGATCGCGGGGGACGTCCATCCCAGGGCGGTGCCGGCGCAGAACGCCGTCAACGTCGCTGCGTTTGGCGGTGCAAGGAACAAATGAGAAGGTTTATTTACTGTAACGTTGTCTTACTACCCAAAGGTTGATTTATATTAATCCCTCTATATGTTCCTTAAGTTTTGATCTAACATTTTTAATCATCATGTATTTCGTTTTTAGTTTGGTGTGTAGCCTACAAGGAAGAATGGCATTCACTTTCATTAATAATATTTTTAAATTTAGGCGAATATATTTTTATTCCAATTCAGCTGCAATTATCAAGATGCTCATCTGTGCACCATCTGTATTTATTTTTACTTTCTCTCTATCTTACAGGTAGAGAAAGTATGGTGATCGTCAAAAAATTCGAACTCGAGATTTTGATGAATTTTTGCCATCTTGCGTCCGTACCTTCCCATGAGGTAGCCGGTGGGTGGGGCGCCAAGCACGGCTCCTAGGGACAGTAGGGCGCCGGTCCACGACGCCTCTTTCATCGTCAGGCCCCCGTTCCCAGCGGTGTCGTGTTGCAGAATGGGGATCGCGGGGGACGTCCATCCGAGGGCGGTGCCGGCGGAGAACGCCGTCAGCGTCGCTGCGTTTGGAGGCGCAAGGAACAAACGAGAAGGTTTACTTATTGCCAACGTGTCTTACTACCCATCCGAGCTACACGTATATGTACTAATTTTACTGGTGCGTTAATGACGTAGAAGTTGTGAATTTAAAGGAATTGTACCCCCACTTGCATGGAGAGAGAACGTGAATAACCATTTAGGAAAAATCCCCTTCAATACACCCGACTGGGATTCTATCACCTATCTCCTCTTCATCATTGGAAGTGCAGTCTATTTGGTGAATGACGCCTTGGGTCAGTGTGTTCCCAAACCTTTTAGAACCACCACCCAATTTTTATAATGACAAATATTCACCACCTACCTAACATTAATAGACAGGAGAAGAGTAATGGGGCGGTGGAGGATAAGTTTCAAAATAAATAACTTTTTATAACTACTTTATACTTGTCTTGTCTCCTCGAAAAAGGAAGTATAGTGATCGTCAAAAAAATAGAACTCGAGTTTTTGATAAGTGTCAACCTTTCATTACTCCCTGAAACTTTAAAAGTGGTTTTTGTTTTGCCGTCTGTCCGTCTATATCTCGGACTATAGCCGAAACTATTTTACCAATAAGATAAAATGGTTATCTATGCTTTTCATAAGGTTCTCCCGAGGAGGTTTTTGGAATTAGATATCTAACCCTAAAATTTAGAGTAGTTTATTGAAGGGCGAAAAAGATAAAGAAACAATTTTCTCAAAATCCTCTCTAACGATTTTAGCTAAATTTTATAACTAGACACTGTTTAACAATACAGACAAAATGGCAATTTTCTTATTACCATGAAAATAAATTTGAGGGTACAATTCATGTGCAGAAATGTCTAATTCTGGTTATATCTCCGTAACTATTTGAAATAAATAATAATGTATCATTATAAAGATGTAGTATTATTAAATATAAGATTATTTTATTTGAAATATATTTTTTATCAAATTAACAGTTTCTGAGCTATAAGCAAATATATTTTTTTATTTAAGTCTTTGAAAATGAGATAATTGATTGCTATGCTCTTTGGTGAACACGGATGTTCCTTTCTTATTAATAGTTTTGTAACAATAGAATATGCTATTTAATTAATGCTCTTTGATGGAATGTGATTATCTTTTTACAAATTTTACTATTTTTGTTTAGTAAATGTCTCTATTTTAAGATTAAAGCGATATAAATTATGTCGGTTGCATTGTACTAATTATTATTTAAAGTTTATTTGGTCTTCTTATTCTACTTCGGAAGGCACCACTGGCACGAACATGTATCCTTACTCCCCTATCCTTGGAAGAGAGTGGTGGCCACTATTTTTCATAAGATCTATTTCTCAAATGCAAAACTAAACGCGATCTACTTTTAGTAAATATCAGTGTTGAAAAAAATTACAGTGTATCGTCCTTGACAATCATTTGCGGGTAGTAGCGTATCATAATATTTTGACGGAAAACCATAAGTGGAGAACTATTGGTCAGATCATAAATATCCGTATTATTTATTTATGTAGTTAAAAAATTACAGTGAGAAATTAAAAATAAAATTATTCAATATTTTTTGTTGAACGTATTTATTAAATAGTGGGTTTTAGTAACATTTTTTAAAAATAAATGTCACCTTAAAATATATATATTAATTCGTGTGAGCCATTAACTTTTTCACAAATTTATCTATATCTCTGAGTACTTAAGGACATTGACTACCTGTGACGTCGCGGTAGGTATGAATAGGATTTTCCATGTTGATGAATTTACGTTTTATTCGGCGAGTTTTAAAAATATAACGTTTAAACAAACACCATAACTCATTAATTAATTCTAAAAATAGTCCCATAGTGTAGCAAAATATTTATTTTTATCGTTGAGTATTTTTTTTATAAATCACCTACATCGTGGTCACAAAAATAAAAAACGGCCAGTAGGAATCTTCCTGCCAAGATGAATATTAAAAAAGTCGGTGAAATTATTTTTCTATCTAGAATAAGAATCAAGAAACGAGGTATTTTATAATTCAAGTCAACCTTTTCAAGGAGCAAACAGTACAGTGCACGTGTAAACTCGTCAGAGTAAGAGGGGAAGTGTAATCAGTAGATTAAAAAAAAAATGGCCTTGCGGGGTGAACTGCTGATTTTCTTCCCTTTCTTTCTATTGCATGCATTGTCATATAAGTGTGATAGCACTTAGAGTGCCTAGGTGTGCAAAGTTAAGATGTACAGTTGACAGTAAGGGTTCAATCCTCGGTCCCGGCACAGATTTATCTGATTTCAGAACCCTTCCTTCACCTCTGACAAGACGTGTATTAATCACAACTTGTGAATGTGAGGAATGCCAGGCCTACCACCGTGGTTCGGATTCCACGTTAAACTGTAGGTCCTCCATTTCATCTCACAACCACCCTACCATTACACGTAAGCGTAAGTGCGAATAACCCGAACGGGTAGTAAGACGCGGAGCTAATAATAATAATAATAATAATAATAATAATAATAATAATAATAATAATAATAATAACAACTGGCGATCGACCTCATGGTTGCCACTGGCTTGGATCATGCAGTCACCTACGCGGTTAAACAAGTATAAATGTGGAGAATATCCCAATCATAGTCAAATGTATGTCTTTTTATACTTTTATTATTTGTGAGGACGCGGATTAAACGTCAAGCACGTCTAGTTTGGTTTGCCAGTGACGGGGAGGTCGGGATTTGATTCTAGGCTAGGTGTACGGGACTGTAATGGTAGACTGTGTTACTTTTGCACGTTACTATAGTTTTTTTAATCAACGACACACACAATAATGCAGGGAGAGAATGTTTGTGTTTAGTAGCTTTAACTTACGAGTACGATTTCAGAATGTGAGGAAAGTCTATCGGTACAGTCTTGTACAAAATATTATTGCCCCGGTGACAACCAGCGATCCACCATTGGGGTTGTGGTTATTACTAAATTTTTACCACTCTTACGTCACGTAAAATTTGGGTACACTTCATCTAAAGTATAACTATCTCATACCTAGAACATTAATGTAATTACATTTCTATATCAAGGGACTTTTTTGACAGTTATAAAAGTTACTAAAGTAAATATTTTTCATACATTAATACGTCAAGCTATGGGTTCTGCAGCTGTCACGTTATCATGTTGTCATGTTATCAATTTTGGCCACTAAAAAAAGTTTTATTTACTAAAGGCTCCTTCTTCACAGATTCTCCTACTAATAAGATGCAATGAAGAATTTTTATTTATTTATTAGCTTTACCCAAAACGGTGGTTAAGTGGTTTAGTGCGTGAGACCAGCAGTAAGACTGGATTTACTGTGATGGTGAAGGCTTGGTATGAATCTCGACATGGTCCAATGGGTAAAGAAAAAGGGGTGGAGGGAGGATGGTCTAATATATAATATACTATTCCTAGTTCTTAAATAAATTATAAACTAGAAATATCTGTCGGCAAGTAATCTTGAATCTTCTCTTTGTGTCAGCTCGAGAAAGGATTGAACTGCCTTAAGTTACTTAGTTCCAGAGCTGTGAAGAAATAAACGTTGCACTTATCATAATTGTACCCTTTGCTGTCGTAACTCACGATTACATGTCTGTTTTGATAACAAGTGCAATTGTATTTACTTATTCAAACCCATAAAAAGCTGCCTTGTAGATCTAGTTTTTTAGAAGCTGCTCATTAATAATAATTGCGCGTTCACATTTCCTGTTTACATAACCATTGAGGGTCATTCAGCCTCCAAACATATTATGGTAAGTACAGCCCAATTTTCATAGGAAAAGCTTTCTTTATCTGACGTCTAAAAAAGTTACTAGATCTTTTTCGCGTATTCATACGTCAAGTTACAACTACATGCATCTGTCGCTTTTAATGGATAATTTCGATACCTATAAAATAGCACTAATAATATAGTAAAATGTTATCAACTTTGCTGGCAATTTTTTTTTTACTTTCTAAAATACCCTACCGATTAAAATAGGACTGTTGTATTATTTTTATGTTTAATAGAATGTTTAACACCATTTTTTTGGTGCTTCATGCCTTTATACCCATCCGTGATATTAACACGTTCACACTAATAAACTATGTATGAGGAAGGTAGAAATTATACGAAATGTATCCACATTTTCTTGGAAGGAGAACGATAGACCATTTAGAAAAAAAAGCACCTCAGTACTACCCAGCCGTAGGTTGGTGAATATTTTCTACGTTATTAAAACAATGTCCATGATGTCACTAAATATGTGGTTGAGGTTTCTAAAAAAATTAAATTTATTTCTAGAATTTCCAAAACTCACAAAAGTCTGAAATAAGGCTGGGCTTTTCTACAAACATTGTGCCTAGTTTTTTAAGCATCGTGTCTTACTACCCGTCTGGGCTATACGCATATGTAGTCTACTAATTGTGCTGATGTGTTATGGGTGAGTAAGATAGAATTTATTGGAAGTGTGCTCGTAATCACCTGGAGGAAGAGTGGGAAACAATTTAAAAAGAACCACCCTCAGTACACCTGAATGGGATTTGAACCCCGATCTCATCATCATCGACAGTCCAGAATATTGCGAGGGTGACGCCTCAGATCATGCGACCACCGAAACGGGTTGTTTGTGAGAAGCTCATGTAAGAAAATAGACCAAGGCGAGTTTTTATCCAGGACAAGGCTCTTATATAACCAAGCCGTGAATGTACACCACACACTTCCAGTAACCTTGCTTCGTTTCTAGAATGTTCACTTACCGGCGATGGCTGCTAAATACTGGGGTAGCCTGCGACTGGGGCTCTCCCTCACAGGGGTGTCCACCACCTCCATCTCGAGGGTGTTTGTGGCATTGCTCTTCACCATTGTTCACCCCTTGAAAATATTACAGACCTGCTGAAGACAGAAACTAGACCTTCACCATTCCAAAGAAAAAAGAAAATACAGTTAAATTAAATTTTGATAACACATCATTGATCTTAAAATTATACCCTATCACTCTCATTATTATTATTATTATTATTATTATTATTATTATTATTATTATTATTACTATTACTATGCCATAGATTTATAGGAAGGAAAAAGTATCTAAGTACCACCTAGTCTTAATCTATTCCCTGATTTTGGTTAGAAAGAAGAGCATCTGTCCAGCTTCGGTGGCCACATGGTCTAAGGCGCTACTCCTACAGTATACTAGACTGCCGATGATGGAAAGATCGAGTCTCTAATCCCGGTCGGGTGAACTTACTACTTTTGTTAAAATTTAATTAACTTGTTTGAGTAACGTTTCTAACCTTGTTTTGATCTCATAAATGTGACATTTCGCACCAAACGTCGTTAATATGTACCAACATATCTTTTTATGAATAGTTTTAACAGCCGATACAACTTAAAATGTAAGCTATTCAATCTTATAGGGACATGATGATAATTTTATATTCAATTTTATAGTAAACCATACTTTAAAATAAATTAACACTTCTTTAGTTGGGATGGAAGGGGAAGAAAGTTATTGTGAATATTTTTGAAGATATGAAAGAATAAACAAATTTGGTTTTCCACTCTCCCTCCACGCAAATGCGGTTTCACTTCCTCTAAATTCAACCCTCCATATTCATAATCCATTAGTGTAATTAGTAATTAGTACTTAAGCGTACAACTTGAACGGGTAGTAAGACGCGGCACTAAAATAAAAATAAATAAATAAATAAAAAAATAAACAAATTTGGTCAAAATAAATCAAACTTTCCTAAGCAGACACATTTTGTTTTTTATTATTATACACACGGTAATTTCAAAAGTTCTATAATATTTGTCTTTAGTATTGTGAAATTTGAACAAGATTATTTGTCTTCCTTTAAAAACTTTATTATCAAATATCGTGATGATCATTTCAGATAGTCGAGAAATTGTTGATGTTACTATGTGTATGAAACTAAGCTAAATGTATCCATTGAAGAAATCTTTAAGTTTATTTAGGCCAAAAATATTTTTTTCCCATAAAAATGGGGGCCATAAAGTGTTATCTTTATAGTCTACATTTTATAACGCTGAATTTCTGGATGTTAACTTAAATAGTATCGTAGGAAATGGTATATCTCTTACCTTTACGACGTTAAACCGGCTGGTGATTCTCTAGAAGCTACATCGATGAAGTTGTCCACCGAAGTGCGTCCAAGAAGTTTCGCACATGTCGAGTGGATGAGGACTATCAATCCGTCCGGTTGATCGAGACTCGACCTCCCGACGGTGATAACAGCTCTGCACGCCATTCTGAGCTTAACAGAATCACATCAACTCGTCACGTCATGGTATCAAATAATCCTTGTTCGCATTGCTCTAATGTCAAATCACGTTTCCTGAGCAAATATAAATTTGTTGTAAAGACCCTCTACTCTGAAACGTATAAGTCTTAATTTGACAAATTATAGTATGAAATCACTTTGCTCGTTGGGGGTTCTGCCTCCAAACCCCCAGGGGTTTTTCTTTGCAAGTGGATGTAAACTAATGTAATTCCAGCGCTGTTTTGAACGTAACAACTTAAAGTTACCGATATTGTATTGTATATACCGCAACGACTTTAAAGTTTCTCCACCATTTTGATTTTTTTTCGGGGGTTATAGTTTAATTTTTTTCAACTTTTTCGAATTTTTCCGTCGGTTACAGGCTATAAGCTAGAAGTTTTCCAAATTTCAAGTTTCTAGCTCATCTGGAAGTGGGTAAACATTAATGTCAGTGAATGAGTGAGTGAGTCAGCCATGTGGCTTTATAGTAGTACTAGCTTTTGCCCGCGGCTTCGCTCACGTTAATGTAGATTTTATCAATAAATTCAGGTTGTCGATTGACACATGAAGTATAACAATAAAAACGATGAACATATTGAGGTTGTTAAGTCAATAGAGGTAAAGATAAAGAAAAAACAAACTACACAATATAAATCAGGATTAAGTGTTGGAGTAGAAAAGAAGTAGCGGAGTGTGTGTCAGCAGAGACATAGGTTATGCCTTGCCACGAATTAGAAACTCCTATCTTAAATTTGACTTACAGTTAATTAGCATCCCTTATTTATTCCGCTTGTTCTTGACCGTTGCAATCATGGGCACAGAATAGAAAATTATTTTAGGACGCTCCTATATATACTATGTTGTATGTCCTTCCATTTGGCGCAAATACATACAAATTCTGGACATTGGACACACGCGAACAGGCTACATATAGCTGGCCATGGGATAAACATGACCTTTCCAAATGCAACCTTGCTACCTGCGGTGTTTGCCCTTGTGCTTTGTTAATAGTAATAGAAAACTTAGTTTGATTGGAAACTGGAGTCTTTTGAATTGAAATGGTAGGTCAGTGGGGATTATTGGGATTCGAGGTATGATTACACTTTCCTC
>CABFWO010004298.1:56937-67724 GCA_902155825.1 Timema genevievae | reverse complement strand
ACATACATACATACATACATACATACATACATACATACATACATACATACATACATACATACATACATACATACATACATATAATCCAAATAGAGCGAGATTTACACCAACCAATTACACTGCCTTGTGGTCTAAAGCGTCAATCTCGTAATAAAATAACTTCAGATGACAAGGAGTTTAGGGCACAAATCCCGTTCGGGTGCACTCAGGGTTGGTTTTTCATAAATAGTTCTCCACTTTTACTCCACGTAAATGAGGGTACACTTACATTAAATCTAACCTTATCTATCCTCAATCCATTACAATAATTAGTAGATAAAGATGTGTACAGTTCGAACGATTAATAAGACGTGGTGCTGAATTAAATATGTTTCCATTTCTCTTTACTTTATGCGAGAAAACTATCATCCACATTCATATGTATCACAGTCTTAATACACATTATATATATATATATATATATATATATCTTGAATGCCCCGTCTTTTCCACGATTAGGAAAGTTGGACGTAGCTAAACACTTTAAATTTATCAAGCATCTAATACATTCTAAATATATGAGGTTTTTTATTTATACGTAACCTAGGGAATTAATTTAGATGATTTGAAAATATATGATTTTAGACATATTTCTTAACTCTTTACCTTAAATTATAATATTGTGGAGAATATTTTAAAATATTGCACTGAATAAAATTATAGACTTATGTCAGTAGTTCAGTTAAAATTACAAAATGAATACGAGTATTACATATTTTTGTACCCGAGTTAACTTTAAAGCTTTAACATTGAAAAAAAAAAAGAAATGTCAATAAACGGGAAAAGAAAAGATATTACTCGTTTGCTTATGAATTTTATGTTTGATATATATCGAAGTTTTTAGTTTATTTCAAAATATTCTCAAGAATTTAAAGAAAATTGTGATTCTTGAAGTAGAAGGTGAATGTGTACGCAAATTTGATTGAGCATTGACCGGAAATATTGAAGTAACAAACAGGTTGAAGCTAATCGGAGATCAATCTTTAAAAATACAATTTATTTCCCAAATATGATTCTAATTTAATACAACCATACATTTTCAGATATTTTTGTTTAATGTATAGACTAATGGACTATTTGGATCATCTTATAGCTACCAAACTTCCTATAGACGTAGCTTTGAGAACCAAAACAAGGAAAAAATACTAAGGGACGTAGTTTGTACTCAACAGATGGTAAAACACACCAAATAAAACTAAAACCTTATCTGACACTTAAAACTTATAAGAAGCGCCTTGGGTGCCTCTCTGGACTCAGTCCGGCTAAGCATACAACTTTATAGGTAACTTATATGGGTTTGGGGGAAGACGTCTGAGAGGCTTGAAACTTGTGAATTAGTAGTCTCAGATCCTGCGGCAACAAACTTTGACAAGCACCTAGGTCACAGACAAGTAAGAAACAGACTCTCAACCTTACGGGGTTTTTGCTGCGCTCCTTTTGCCAGCTTGAGTACTTCAACACTGGGCCTCGCTAGTGTCACTGCTGGGTGATGATAGGACTAACCACAGCGATTCTAGTGGTGAAGCACTCAAGCTGCCAAAAGGAGCGCAACCATTTTGAACTGGAGGTTGAGTGTCTGGGTATGTTTTGTGTCTGTGATCTAGGTTCACTTTCTTCAACTACGGTCATACTTATAGATGATATCCACCAAGGAATAGGAATAAAAGGTCATCAGAAAGGGATCAAACTACTTCATCCAAAAACACATGATTTCACTAAAAGTGTACACCAGACTAAGTGACAGAAATACGTTACAGTCGTCCAGAAATCCCACGTTATTTAACAAGTGGCTTATAAATTTCACAATATTGTTCTCGTAAAAATAGATGGGAAATGTTTCCATATGTATTTAAGTTGTTATAAACCTTATATTTGAATTTTGAATAGTTTTATAAAAACTAATAACATTAGAAACTAGATAATTTTCAAAGAAACTTCAAGGGAAATGTTGCAGTTCTGAGGTAAAAAGAATCAGTTATAATCATATTAAAATATGTTTTAATAAGGTCACAACGAAATGAAGATAATTGGATATTGTTATGGTTGTTTTGAAGCTTAAAAACTACCACTCACCCGTTTCGGTGGCTGAGTGGTCTAACGTGCTACTCTCGTGTTAGACTAGACTGCTGAAAATGGGGAGATAAGGATTCAATCCCGGTCGGGTGCACTGAGGATGGTTTTTCATAAATGATTTTTCCACTCTCCTTCCACGCAAATCCGGGTGTACTTCATCTCAATTAAACCTTCCTAATCCCTCCGCCATTAGTGTAATTAGTACATATGCATATAATGCGAACGGGTAGTAAGACGCGATGCTAATAAAAACAAATACTAGCATTCCACAGTAAGTACAGGGGTGTCAGAAAACTTCCCTTCATGTAGGCAATGTCCTTGAGGGAAATTTACAGCTCATGTCAGGTGATAATTGAAATGGTGTCGCAATCTGAACCTTAATTGAAGTATTAAAGATTAAACCTCATTTAAGAATAATATCATATTACCCCCCTCAGTCGCTGCATGGCCCAAGGCTCTACTCTCGCTCTAGACTAGGCTGCCGATGACGGGGAGATCGTGGTCCAATCCCGGTTGGGTGTACTGAGCATGGTTTTCATAAATAGTTTCTCATGCTCTCTACGCAAATGCGGTTACATTTAATCTAAATTTAACCTTATTAATTTCTACCACATTAGCGTAATGAGCTCATAAGCAAAAAACCCGAATGGGTAGAAAGACGAGGTGGTGAAAAACCAGCCTATTTTACACACACACACACAGGCTATATAGAGTAGTTGAAAGATAAATAACAAGTATCTATTAATATAAAAATATATAACATACATTTTCTTTGAATTGAAGAAAACAATATTTTTTTACATTTTTGATACATGGATTTATTATGAATAGAGAAAGTGAAAAAAATAGGTGTTTAATGGAAATATTAATGATACATTTTTTAATAAATTAAAAATAAATTGTAATTTTTTTAAGAATCTTTTCTCAGTTCAATGTAATCGATGCATATTATTTATCCTTAGAAAATCACCCATATTGGAAAAGTTTTGCTTTGATGTTCACAGGAAGTACAGGTAGAAGAAGAATAAGATAAAAACTAACTAAACTTGAAAAGATTTTCTTTTGTTAGTAAACTATCGGAACAAATTTAATAGTTAATTGTAGTTATAAAAATCTTTTGTATGCGCATTTTAGAACTTTTCAACATTCATAGTGATCAAGATGCATTAGCCAGAGTGATCACCCACTGGGGTAGCTGAAAACCCAAGAAACATAGAAAGTGGAAAATTTGTATGGTCTTTCATACATACACAGAGTAGCCTTAGTTTGTGATGTTACGCATACTATGAGTCTGACGCCTTAAACTACGTGATTGCCAGTTTGGGTGCATGCCCAACTAAATACCATTTATATCTTAGATTTTGTTTAATTACTTAGTGAATTTTACTTGTTTTATATATAGTCTATATATATATATATTATACTAGTTTACTTATTCTATACATCTTAATTATTTAAATATATATTAGAGATAAGACAATACCAGTTTTTCAATTCCTGTTCTCGATTTCGATTCTTCGATACTCGATTCTTACTGGAATAGACCTGAAATGAAGTGGGAACGGCCATATTGGTTTATGTTAATAACAATCAATATGGCTGCTATGATAGGTAAACCTTTTTTACCAATTTGGTCTTACTTTGGAAATTTCGATAAACTTCTATAAAATATTAATTAAACTTTTAAAACATTTTTGCCTTTACAAATTACAATCATAATTTTAATTTTGGCTTTAAAATTTTGAAATAAACCTTACTACTACTACGACTATTATTATTATTATTATTATTATTATTATTATTATTATCATTATTTAATTTGTGACAGTACATTTTCAAAGCAATCGTAATGTATTTCTTAACACAGGGTTGGTATCTGTTAATATTGAGGTTATTTTTTTTTACTTGAATACATTATGCTACCATGGTAAATATGTTTACATATTGAAGCAAAACATCAATTATTAGGTTTTCAAATCTAGCCAATGACTTAAGAAGGTTTACTATACGAATGGAGTAATTAAAGAAAAATTGCATTACAAATGTCCTTTAATATCCGATATTCATTAATATCTTAATAAAGCATTCACGATCATTTGCACGTATCATCAGGAATCAAAGCCTTAAGAATCAAGGTATTTTCTCGATTCTCGATCTGCTCATCGATACCCTTAAGAATCGATAGGTATCGAGGAGTTGAGGAATCGAATTTCCCAGCTCTAATATATAACATTTTAGAAAACATTCTAAAAAATGGTTGAAAGTAAGGAGTGGTTATAATAAAAGTTAAGACTTAGATAAATTGATCTAGAAAAATAGATAAAACATTAATTTATAAATTAATCAGTTAATAAAGTGGTAGATGTATTAAGTGAAATTGCCAAGCATAAAAGTGTATAATTTAAATATAATTTTGGTCAAGAAACATAGTGTAAGGTATGAACATTAATATAAAATTAAAATGAACCATCAACTAAAATATAGATCTTAAACAAATTGATTAAAAGTCTAAAACATAAATTGATACAATAAAATATTAGTAAAAAATATAAGATACAATATAGTGTGATACGAACAATGTTCTTAAGTCCAGATATGTTGATAAATAAAATAATAAAAATTAGGTTAACATCTGCCAAACTGCCGAAAAAATTAAATGAAGTGGTTATGTTATGTAGAATAATCTAAGTCTTATCTGTGTCTTTGTTCCATTACTCCTTTTTGATATCCGGCACTGGAAAGATGCTGGATTACTTCATTTCAACATGTTTTGATACTATGGTACCATAATCATGGATACTGCAAATGAAATTAAAGAAGGCACGGAGATAAAATAAGACTAAAGTTATAAAAGAAGTATTGTGAAATGCCATTAATCTGTTATAAATTAATAAAGAGAATTTTTTTTATTTTTATTTAGCACCGCGTCTTACTACCCGTTCGGGTTATACGCTTAAGTACTAATTACACTAATGGATTGGGAATTGGGAAGGTTGAATTTAGAGGAAGTGAACCCGCATTTGCGTGGATGGAGAGTGGAAAACCATTTAGGAAAACCACACCTAGTTCATCCGACCGAGATTCGAACCTCGATCTTCCCGTCCTCAGTGGTCTGACTCAACACCACTGTCGCGTTAGCCAACTACGCCACCGAGGCGGGTGAGAAATTATTAAAACAAACAAACTTACTTATGTCATTGTGAAAAACACGATGTGTTGTTATGACGGCTAGATGTTAACTAAATAAGTTGTGGTCAGATGGGGTAAATATGTGTAAAAATCAAAGACATATGACAATAAAACTATAAAAGGTAAAGTTTTCAAGACCACGGTGTAAAAATACCATGTTGTGAAACTAATATTGAAACCAGTTGAATGTTGAATGATCTATGGATTCAAGGATGGGTAAAATATTGGAAATTAATATGGAGAGGAGATATAAAGTACTAATATTCTCAACTCCAGCTCGAACGGGTCTTTTTTCTACAACGGAAGGTTGAGCAGGATAAATTAGGTTAAAGGATTTTGATGTTTTACGGTAAATGTTTTAATGTGTTTACAAGAATTTGATTTGAAAATTGTAATTGTTCATTGAGAATTGATTTTTTATTAAATAAAGCTGCTTGAATGAATACATTTTCAGCTGTGTTTTTTATTTTGTGCCTTTATGAGAGAAGTGAATAGGTTTCATACATTGGTTTATTGGTTTGGGTTGATAGTTAGTATTTTTTAGATGGTCTGCAAATTTTGATTTGGTCATATAGTATTTAAAATCAGAAATGTGTGCTTTATAACGAGCCCTAAAATTTCCCTCGGTCTTTCCTACGTAAATACTATTGCATTCACATGTGAGTCTATAAATTCCATGTTTACTGTATTTATTATTTTTATTTAAATTGCTGTTACTAAGATTTTTCTTAATTGTATTATTAGTGGTAAAAGCATTGCTAGGATTGTGTTTTTTGAGAATGTTTGTGAAACGATGAGTTTTAGGACAAGTGTAAGTGAATTTAATCAATTTTTTCTTTTGATTTGAGCTGTTTAGGTTTTCATTAGTAGGGGTTGTAGAAAAATTATTAGATCTTAGTTTGTTTTTCTGTTTTTGTAAGATTTTGTAAATAGTGTAGAGAGAATAATTATTATCTGTGGCTATTAGTTTGATAGTATTTAGCTCAGTTTTGTGATTTGATTTGCTGAGTGGGATATTTAGTAAACGATGAACTAGGCTATTGAAGAGGTAAATTTATGAGAAGTGGGATGATTTGAATCATTGGGGATGATTGCATCAGTATGAGTGGGTATTTTTAGACTAACTTTTTATGCAAATTTTTAGAAATATATATATAGCGAGTGTATGGGTGATTACAAAATCCATAGACCTAGAAAACTGAAACTTTGGGTAAACATTAAGGAAAATTTCAGGAAGCACAAATATTAATTTTTTACTTCTTACCACATTAAGAACTGAATAATTTAATCTCTAGATCACTGGTCTATGATAAAAAGGTATCCATTATCATTATGTGCTATTGAATATAGTAGCGATTTGTTTTATTTTGGGATTATTTTCAAAGAAGCAATTTATTCATTAATCCAAATAAATTTATAAGATACCACTAATTTCAGCTGGGTAACGCTAGGTACTTGTAGCTAGTTAAATATATTTCTTAATAAATATATTTTCTCCCAATACTTTTCTTCTCCACTACGTCTTACTACCTATCCAGGATATTCAATTTTAATTTCATCACTAGTGGGGTAGAAATTAGGAATGTAAAATTTTGAATAAATTAACCCATATTCGCGTGAAGGGAGGGTGAGAAATATTTATTAAAAGTCTCTCTCAATACATCTAGCTGGGCTTTGAATCTCAACCTTCCAATCACCAGCCAAGCCTAATAGACAAACCTGACATTTATTCCGCGTGCTCACTGGTGCAGTTTTTAAGTTAATGAAATTAATAATGTCTAAGACACTCACTTTGAAAGATATTAATCTACGCTTGCACATTTCCTTGGAAGTAAAACAGTGTCGGTTTAACTTCCTGCTTAGAAAGGGGTATTATTTATTGTTGACGATCGAGCATCGTGCAACTGATGGACCTGGCTTGCTTGATAGAATTTCGAGATCAGAGAGTTTCAAATATTAACTGGTAAAACATTGTTAAGTGATTGGTTGTCTTAATAGTAGGGGTGAGGCTTCACCCCAGTTGAAGTGAAGACTCGTTAAATGGAAAAACAGAAGTTGATGAGCAACCAACCACCTGAGAACTTGATGTCTCGGGGCTCCCACTGTGTGAGGCTCAAACTAGGTTTCTTAGGCATCTTGCGATGTCCCTATCGATCGCTAATGTTCCCGCGTCACGTGATAGTGTTCTATGTTATCTATTTGTAGTGGTTTGGATATTATCCACAGTAAATATAAGTATAGATTTCTATCGCTTGATTCTTCACTTCCACGCATCACTGAATCCTTTAGGAGTCAAACCACCTTACCCCTCGGGATCCGTCCAAACAGTGTAACTCCCCGTGTTACCACGGTAATATTATAGTTAGGGGTATCTATCGTACGCCCTGTGAAAAGGGAGTTAACAATATGTATGTAGAGGGGGTTATAGATACTACTCAATGAAATTGAAATAACTCCAAAACCTTGAACGTCATTAAAACCTTGACGTTCTATTAAGCCTACATTTCTAAAATATGTATCAAATATATTTTTAAGAAAAACCTTATAAATAAACATACATAATACAGCAAGTAGTGGTAGATATGTGCACGATAAAAAGTCAAACTGTTCGAATCCAAGCAACGTCTAAAGTATATAACAGTTTTTTTTATACGGCTACATCTAATAGCTAGATATTACATATTAGTTCTAGTTGTGAGTACATAATGCTAGATGTTTGTTTAAAGTTAAGTTATTAAAACAAATATTATTAAATAATCATATCTTTGGAATATCACGTTATTAATCCCAAATTAAAATAATAAATTTAAATTCGGTCAAATGTAACACTAATAACAAATAAATGGAACGGCAAAATCGCACTAACTTTCTCATAATATATTATAGCTTGGATCAACATTTTCAACATTATGATCTCAGTAAACTACCCTTGGTAGATTTTCTTTTAACAAAAACCCAATAGTATCATCTTATTAATCACAACAAGAAATCTTCATGTATGAAAAAAAACAAAGTTATTGAAAGGTTTTTGATAAATTTCCAATTTTAAAAAATTGGCTATTTGTAAGCTACCCTCAAATGGTTTTAAGTTTGTAAGAATAAATCATATTCTACCTATCAAGAAAAAACTATTCCCAGATATCCAGTTTGAACTTAATAATTATCAAGGCCCTTTTCGAAACATGTCATTTTTCTAAAATAATAATAATAATACTTAGCACCGCGTCTTACTACCCGTTTGGGTTATACGCTTGAGTACTAGTTACTATAATGGTTTAGGAATTGGGAAGGTTGAACATAGAGGAAGTGAAGGAGCGTGGAGGGAGAGTTGTAAACCATTTAGGAAAACCACCCCCAGTTCACCCGAGTGAGATTCTAACCTCGTTCTCCCCGTTCTCGGCAGTCTAGCTCAACACGAAACTTGCGTGTTAGCTAACTACGCCACCGAAGCGGATAATTTTTCTAAAATATATCATAAGTAAACTACGTTAACCTATATGCTACGGGTAAGGTCCGAACCCGTATAAAGTCAACATTGCCCAGGTAATGATGACGTTATTCAAAATACATAGATAATGTTGAGTGAAAGGTGAATGAATAATGTTTTTAGAAGTTTATCCAGATAATATTGATATTAGCCACCCGCACTTGGATAATGGCAATTTATATGGTTGAGGCTAGGTTAGTTATGTTAGGCTAGGTTAGTTTAGGTTAGGCTAGGTTAACTTAGATTAGGTTAGGTGAGCCTAGGCTATGTTAGATTAGTTTAAGCTAGGCCAATTTAAACTAGGTTAGGTTAGGTTAGGTTAGGTTAGGTTAGGTTAGGTTAGGTTAGGTTAGGTTAGGTTAGGTTAGGTTAGGCTAGGTTAACTTAGATTAGGTTAGGTGAGCCTAGGCTATGTTAGATTAGTTTAAGCTAGGCCAATTTAAACTAGGTCAGGTTAGGTTTGTGGAAAATAGAGCACAAAAGGAGGCATTTCGAATGTTAGTGCACTACTACGATCCAATTTATTGTCCAATTTTGAAATATTTTCAAAATAAAATTCGTATTGAAACGTGCTTTGTTTTACAAATATTATTCCACGTTATCAAAGTCTTTTTGGCTAGTGTAGATATTATCCGGATGATGTTGTAAATAAAATAAATTACTTTCTATTTCTGACTCTATCCACAGCACCTGGCTAATGCTGACATCTCCTGGCTAAGCTCAATCAAGATTTCGCACAACACACACACACACACATATTTGTTTGGAAAATAAACAAAAACAATTATTTATAATGTAAAATTGAGACCAGATACCAATATTGAACAAAGATTTATTGTAGCTATTTTTTTAAAAAGTTCGAATTTTTAATGTAAGTCATCGGTGAACTACTAAAAATTGATTCTGTTTTCAAGAAGATAAAAAATGTAAAATTATTTATATTGTAAGAAACCTACCAGATACCCAATTTGAACCAAGTGTTTGGAGATTTTTTTAAGTTTTTCGAATTTAAAAAAGTAATCATTAAACTAACAATATTTTTTTCCGTAAAAATTAAGTTAGAAACATTTTTATTTGCCATTTAAAGCACTTCCCGAATATACATTTCAAATAAAATCGTTAGAGCTAATTTAGAAACAATTCTAATAATGACAAATCAATTTAAGGGCTAGGATCAAAAGCAAAAATATCTGAATACCAAGTTTGAACAAAATCCATCAAACCCATTCAAATGTGACAAGGGATAAACAGACAGTCAAACAAACGGAATTTCAAAAACCACTTTTTCGGGTTTGGGGGCACTTAAGACTAAATATTCGTCATAATCTTGAGGACGGAAATTTTCGCGATTACAATATTTTATATTTAGATGAGAAAGTAAAAATCTATTAAGGAAAAATTAATAAACTCACTCTAGGATATTCCGTTAGCCTTTACTAGACTTTACTTGACTTTACTCGCTTACTATGTTTATTTTTGTTTTGAGACATAATACTATATAAAAGAATTATAATAAATACTAAAAGAAAATATAATGTGTATTATACTTTTACATCTATAATCATTGATAATTTAAGAGAAGAATTATTATTAACACCACGTCTTACTACCCGTTCGGGCTATACACACATTAGAAGAATTGAACTGCTTGTGTGAATTTAAAACACCATTGAAATCTGTAACAATTTTATTCACCATCTCCTTAAGTCTGATTTCACACTAAGAGGATTTCATTTAATGCATTTTTTCAAATCATAAAAAACAGAAAAGGATCGCTCAAATAAGTTGTTGGAAAAGGCATAACATGTAGGTATAAGTGCTTTATCTGAAAGTTCTTTGTGCCGGCTGACGAGAAAACTAATATAAAAGTGAATTTACAAATGCTTCTCTCAAAGATGTAGGAACAAGGGGTGTGGCCAATCTCCCACTTTTGGGCCGCACTTTCTCACCGTGTTTAAATATGCGAAGGCATCTCCATTGTATTTAGTATATATATATA
>CABFWO010004298.1:42599-55248 GCA_902155825.1 Timema genevievae | reverse complement strand
TCTTAGGTGGACAAAGATGCGCCTCTTTTCTCATTGATTCTATATCATTGTATATTATTTTATGCGTGTTCTTATGTGGAGTGGTGATGATACAATGTACATTATTCCGTTCATAAATCTTACGAGTTTATAGAAAGAGAGAGAAAGTCTGTGCGGTGCGCCGTACCATTTATTTTCCTCTAAAAATATTATTCTCAAAGCTTTTACATGAACTTAATGAAATTAATAATATATAAGACACTCACTTTGATAATTTAATAAAGTTTCCTTATTTAAAATTTAACCACTCTTTAAATATTTACAATTTTATCTGAGCTATTCGTTACATTTCATAATATTCAACAAGTTTTGACTTTTTAATATTCACAATTTATACAAGAGTTGGCACACTTGAATAGTCCAAAATTCAGCCTGTCTTTAAGGGAAAACTGGTCAAATAAGTTTCGTTATCCCTGCCTTAGACCATTCAATTACCAAAAGGAGCTATTTGTATTTAATTACCCTATTGGAGAAGGGATGAGAGGTAAAGAATTTGGAGGAAATGTACTCAAATTTGCCCGAAGGAGAGTGGTAAATTACATAGGAGAGCAACCTTCATGACATTCTGCCAGGAATCAAGCCCCATTTCCATTTCACTGGAAAACCAGAATAGATGAATTAGATTATATGTAGCTTAAAAATATAAGCAAAGCATATCTAATGACAATATGTATCCTAGATCACGTCTGTATCCACAAATAAGTTTATTGTGACTATCACCAACCAGGTGCGCCATGTGCTGGTTATTGTGTTTTAGTGTTAGCTTTATGAGTCGAGGAATTCACAAGTGATCCCAGAATCTGCCTTAGATTATTATTGAATATTGACCCTGCATGGACTCTAAGCACGCCACCATTCTTGAATAGCTCAGTGGCAAAAGCATTGGCGCACTTAGCCCAACGATTCCGATTCTTGTGTCAACGTTTAATTTTTTAACTATATTTAATAAAATTCTGAAATTATATTTGGCTACGAATACAGCCTTAACTGTATATATTTTACACATATTTTTAAAATTATTTTAAAAATGACACCTTAACACAGGAATCGAACCCGGGACCATTGGTTTAGCATGCCAATAGCCAATAACTGAGCTATACAAGATTGTACTGTGGTCTTTTTCATATGGAGAGTGCCGTAATCACAATAAATTTATAACTGTATGTTGATATTAATTAAATTAAAATGTATAATGAATATAATAGGTACCCACTTCGTTGGCCGCGTGGTCTAACGCGTTACTCTTGTAGTAGTCTAGTCTGCCGATGACGGGGAGATCGAAATTCGAATCTCGGAAGGGTGTACTCAGGGTGGTTTTTCCGAAATTGTTTTCAACTCTCCCTCCACGAAAATTCGGGTACACTTCCTTAAATATAGATTTCTTAGTCCCAAAAACCATTAGCGTAATTAGTACATAAGCGTATAACCCGAACGGTTACTAAGACGTGGTGATAAATATATATATATAATATATAATAGGTGTAATAATCCCAAAGTCCAGAGTTAAATTCCCATGGTAATTTAAACCATATATAATCAGACTAGATGAGCTTGACATTTTATTTCGTTATCACATCAATGCGTGTTTATGTTTGGATTAAAAACGTACATACCTACATATGATTATGATGTTCGAAAGGTTCATATGTGGAGTTTAATATACTGTTGAACTGACTAGGTCGTTAAACTACTCTCAAATCCCGTTAACATATAAGCTATGACTCCGTTAACACCAATCCTTGATCGTGCTTTGTCATGTCAGCACTGTCTCATTAGCAATATTAATGTCCCCACTCAACGAACGCTACATGCACAAACAAAACGGATAGTTCCAGTCCAATTTTCATAGGAATGGCCTTATCTGACTAGTAAAGCTACTAGATATATTAACATGTCATCAATTTAGGTAATCTGAATCATTCGCTTTAGATAAATATTATCAATATATGTAATCTATAGTTAGTTAAATAATAAAATATTATCAGTGATGTCATTAAAAGTTTTATTTTTTAAAAGGATCTTTCTATGAAAATTGGACCAAACAGAGTGTAGAGAATAAAAAGTATTATCAATCTACTAGTTACAATAGATCGTTGCAGCACGGTGCTAAAATCACAAAAAAGTTTGAAGGATCACACTCAATTCAATATAAAGACAAAAGAAAACTATTCCGTTTGTTCACATTTGGTCTATCGATAAATCATTTACTATGTCCGCACAAATAAGATAAGGGTTTGTAACTGCAGCTTGTAGCTTTTAAAACAAATCAGTCTATCCTATCAATCGTAGCTACAGCTTCTGATAGCTATGTAGAGTTGATTTTTCTTAGCACCACGTCTTACTAACCGCTTAGGTTTTACGCATACGTACTAATTACGGTAATGGTTTTAGGGAATAGGAAGGTTATATATTTAAAGAAAATGCATCCACATTTCAGTGAAGGAAGATGGTAAACTATTTCGGAAAACCCACCCTCAATACACCCGACCGAAAATCGAACCTCGATCTCCCCGTCATCGGCAGTCTAGTCCACTACTAGAGTAGTACCTTAGACCTTGTGGCCACCAAAGCAGGCTATGTAGAGTTAACTGTCAAAATTGCTTTTTTCACACTGTTGACGTCTTACCGACCAATTAGCTTCTTCGAATGGCTACTAATGAAGATACTGATACGACAGATTCGAGATGGTGGTATTCAAATCGACAAGCAGTTCAACTTTTTGGCCAGCCATGCGACGTGACATCATATTGTCCGCCTTGTCAAGAACGTTACGAGGATCTTCAATATTAAAAGGATAGTTCGTGTCACCTTCTTGGACGTGTCAAAATCTTTTGAGTGTGTTTGGCATGAAAGCTTCCTTTACAGCTCATTCACACGACGAGGTTTTTCTACCGTATATGTTTTTAACTTATTAGGTGGCAATTTAATGCAGTGTTCACACGACGAGGTTTTTCTACCGTATATGTTTTTAACCTATTAGGTGGCAATTTAATGCAGTGTTCACACGATGCGGTTTTTTTACCTATATGTTTTCTTTATCGAGTCGCCGTACTCGTATACGCTTATGTATGCTAGTTCTTCAATCAGCTTTCTCGTAAGATGAACGTGAATACGTTTCTTATTATGTATTGATATTGCAGTCATCACCGTAAGCGAATCAAACTTACACATAAAATTATATTAGCATTAAAAATGAGCTTAAAAAAGAACATTAAATTGTTTGAAAAATAATTTAAAAACAATTATTTTCATCAGAAATTTGTGCAATCTTTTGTCTCAATATAAAGCCAAGATCTATCAGAATTTAAAAAAGCAAAAAAGTATTATTTTTATACATCGCAACCTTCTCCCCATAGTATAATTATTATGAAAAAATGAAAAAATCCCTAAATCCTGTCTTTGCTTTTGTTACAAACGTTTTCCTTTAATATTACACATATTTCCCTTCGTGATAATTTTTTAAAATCCTTGTATTTGCATGAGTCCGATGTCTTATCCCATATTGGAGGCGTTTCTTCTACATGTGCAAAGTTGAACCCCGACTGGCTGGTGAACGGCAACGTTGTACCTTAAGTTAAAGACACATTACATCTGAACGCACCCATTACAGTATATGTGCCACTGGCAACCCATTAGTTTTTTTTGGCCGGATCCCCGCATAAGATTTCCGTTGACAAAACCTAAAGTCAAAATTGACTTAATAGGTCGTGTTACCTTATAGGGTTGCTGACCGTACCGTGTGAACACGCACATTTAAATTAATGCGCCACTGCCACGCATGGTAAAAAAAAAAACCTATTCGGCAAAACGACCTAAACCTAATCGTGTGAACGAGCTGTTAAAAACACCTTACCTTGGAGTTAACACTCTACCTGGTTAGGTTAGTCCAATATTACCTCCCTCCCAGAACCCTTTCTCCACCCCTTGGGAACGCCACATCTTAAGTCCGACGCCAACGGACTGGGATGACTCAGAAACCCCAAGTGGCCCACGGGATCCTCGGTCTGAATGTGAATGACTTTCCAAAGTGTCCCGACACTAATTTGATTCTGTGTGTGGATTACCTGGCTCTTTGAGCGGATTCGTGGTAGAAAACACATTTTGGGTGGTATAGTGAGGCGGTTCTATATTGACCGATGAAATCTGAGCAATGTACGGGACGTGAGACTTTTTTGTCGAGATGACCCGCACACATACATACTGTACACTCATACATATTGTACATACATACATATTGTGCATAAATGCATATATAAATACATATAAACACATTCACTCCTTTCTTTTATGGGGTAGCAAGTGAGAATAGAAGACAAAACACTCACAACGAAGATGAACACGTGTTTTAGTACGCGACATTCCGACACCCGAGTGATGCTTCGGAATGACAAGAAAGAGAAATCTCTCCCGTGGTTCCATCCGTCTACCCCCGCATACAAAGGCGCACCACGACGCCCCTAGAGGATAAGTTCTACTCTAGAAACCTCGAGACTTCTGGCACGGAAGTTCCACAAGCCGCTTCAACGTGTCATGGTGCGCCGCACTGTAGTGGACGTTACACCATTTGAATTCATAAGAAGCAGACAGTGGACTTTTCTTCTTGGCAACGGTGCGCATGGTGTGCCCTAGTGGGCGACAAGCTTAAAACATATGTTTTCTAAGAAGGTTATATTTCAAGAAACAAGCACTAAAAGATACTTTTTTAAAAAGGGCTTTGCCATTAAATTTCATTCATGTATATATCCTATGATAATATTTAGTAATATTAAAAAAATACATTTGTAAAATATACCAAACTCTAAGATTGCATCAATAGCTAATCAAAAACGCGCAAGGCTTTTTATTTACGTAATTTACAGCCATTAATTTTATTTTTCATTTGCAGATGTATTTATCATAGAAATATACCATAGCAATTAAATATGAATACATTTAAGAATGAAAAATCTTTATCTGTGGTAAAATAAAATGCCAATAAATACAAATAAAAAGTATGTTCAGTATATTTTTCTTCTTTTATTTTACATTTGTTTTAAAACCAAACTAATATTATCAAATAATCGGTATTTTATGAGTCTAATAAATAAAACCAAAGCGACTAGTTTAGCTAGTAAAATTATCTGATCAAACAATCAAAATATTTTATTTATGTTATCTAAGAGTTATAAAAATAGAAAAAGATGTTAAAGGAATATAAGTCATGTGAAAACTTGATTTATATTTTGTTGTTTTAATCAGAGGGTGCTCCCTATGTTTGAGGACTTATGTTTAAAATAATAGCCATACTCTTTCTAGTCATTACGAGTATATATTTAAATGTTTCGATGGAAAAGAGGATCTTTATTTAAGATCGTTAAACATGGATTTTCCAGGTGATAGCCATCTCCCTATATAAAATCATCATTCACGTGTGATACTAATCGTAACAATTAGGTGATTATCGTCGATTGGAATCAATTTTTTTGTTCGCTCGGCTGTGGTTGCAACTGAGATCGTCTGGGTGACGTGAACTATGATATTTTGAGCTTTCATTACTAGACCTGTCACTTGAAGATACCATATTTTCATCTTAGACTAATGATTGAAAGATTACCGATATGTACCGCCATACCTTCTATTTTCGTATGCGAGGAGACCAAACTGTTCTACCGAGTTTGTTCACGACATTGTCATAATGATTTTATTATTGTTATTAGTTATTATAATTGTTTGTTTTTAACATTTTCAATAGCAAAATTTCTTACAAATTTGCCATTGATCATGTAGGTGTTCATATCCCTTCTCGGGCTTCTCGTAATCCAAAATTATTCTTTATCAATAGCTCTTATAAGGTAAGCCCTTTAGGCCAGCACCAATTCTAGATTTGTTGAATTCAACTTCTATCATAAAATAAAAGTTAGACTCAAAGAGTTATTTAAGGAACTCCCATATCAATAATTTATCCTATAGAGGTTCTGCCTTTGATACTTAAAAGTTACAATAATATGATAATTTTATTTTGCTTATTTTTACTGCTTTTTAAATATTTATGCTTTGCAACTCTTAAGCTATTTTTTATTCTTATCATTATTATTTACTATTTTTATGGTAATAACTCATCAGTATATATAGTTATTTAGCTATGATTGTTTATCTTATTTTCTCATTATTATATATTTGTATGTTACTTGTGTACTTTTCAGTGCTGGCCTGTTACAGCTCTTATGACTGTTGGCCAGCACTATAATAAAGAAAATTGAAATGGAATTATTTTTATTATTATTATTATTATTATTATGATTATTACTAAGCAATGATACATTTTAGCATGATGTTATTAAATGTAATATTTGAGGAATGAGGGATGGTCTGTAAAATGAACAGCATGTGTAGTTTCGAAAGAGAATGGATAAATATAACGTTTAAAAATGTAGCATAGCGTATTCAATTAGAATTGAACCTCCACCTTAAGTGTAAGATTCAGGCAAACTAATTGATCGCCCAACTCTGATTATTACGAAGACTAAATTTAATCAAATATCCTTGACGTGTATATAAGGCCTTCTTACTTTGTCTGACGGTTTCAAGAGCCCACGTTTCAAATTATTAGTTTTTATGTTAGTTACACGTCTACGCTAGAGCAAGAAATTGAATAAAAGTGTTTGTTTTTTCCCCTTCTTAGCTTTACAACAGATACATTAGGATCAGTAAACTATTTCTTTCATTTCCAAATAATAATAATTTTAATTTTTTTTAGTACTGTTTTAATATGTTAAACGGGTTCACTGGTCTGGGTTCAACAGAGATGTTTTCTAATGAAGAATATAGAAAAATCCAATACGATGTGACATCTGGTTCCAGCTGTATTCCCTGTATAAGTCGCAGCCCGACTTTGACAGAAGGTTGGTTTTTTTTACATTTATATAGGTTATTAAAACAATTTAATATATTTATACGTAAGGCATGTGATTAACAACTTATGTTTTTATTGGATAATATCTGTGAATAGCGAATAGCCTGAATGTCTATTAAAACAAAGTGCACATATATCAAAACCTATGGAAGAAAAATAATAACAAAGTAAAATCGCATCGATTTTGACCGGGAAAATATAGCTATACTTTTTAAGGCATTTTTCCGTGGGGTGAGATTGACTCTTTATAGCTACTTTGATTTGATTTGTGTTCATCTTCATTATTTTGGCTAAGGCTTCAAGTATACCTTTTATAACAATACAAAATATATAAATAACAGTATTATGATATTAAAAGTAGAATACCTGGATTTATACGTTAATGATTAATGTCATATTAGTATGCATGTGTATTCAACCATTCAAGTTTTGTATAACTTTCAATCCACTCATGTGAAAAAAAAATACGATTTTTTTTGACAACCTTGTTGCAGCTGACGTCAATGCTCGTATGGCTCTATAAATACACTGTCTACTTTGATGGGGGAAGATGTTAAAAGGAGGTGCTAAACATTCTCTTTCCTTGCGTTTGATCCCCTTATGACGCCATTCTCGAGCTTTAAAGGGACGAATGAAACATTTCCCCTCTCCTGCCACGAGAGAAAACGTCCCTTACATATTTATCCCATGAAGAACATTTCACCATATCCCGTTTGGGGTAACTTTGTGGACTGAAACCAGGATTCTCGATGTCACTTTCTTTTGATGTAACTGTCAAGTAACTACAAAAATAACCTTTATGATAAAAAAAACTGGATGGTAGAAACATATTCTATAATAATAAGCTTTATTCAAGATATGTTCTTCAATGTCATAATTTTAAAGACAAAACAATATTATTATTTTCGGTGCGTTGTTCGCCGTCCTGTCATAATAGTAAAAATACAGGGTGGGCCAGAGAAGAACAAACCTTCTTTCCTTTGTGCGGTTTGTTGTTGGTTGGTTTGTAATGGATAATGGAAGCATGACATACTTATCCTTTACAGGAGGTGCTGGAAGTGGTTTCTGCCAGCACCTAAGCAAAGTTGTTCATGTTCATGATAGAAACGACTCGTATCAGCAAGTGAGGAAAGAGGCAGTTCGGTCTTTTTGTGGCCCGCCTGTATAATTTGCATACAGGTACTAGAACTTATCTCAGCTAGTAGCGTGTCTGCCTATTAATCTAAATTTTCGGGTTTGATTCCCAGCATTGCCGAAATCTTAATCTTTGGTACAACTATTAGTGCTTTTCTTTTCGGTGAGGAATTAAGAGCAGAGAGATGATGCTATGGCTGTTCTATAGTTAATTAGTTTGTGAGTTGTGTACTGATTAAATAAGTTAATTAAAAATGTGTATGTTAAATACCTCAGATTTAAAAAAAACTTCATTAATAGGAGACGTAATTAAAAATTAAATAAATTATAATCATTCAAGTTTACAAAAAAATATATATATCGTAATTATTAACATTATATTTTAACGCTTGTGTTGGCTTAAAATTTGGGCAAAAACTACTTTATTAGTATTCAAAATTCATGGCTAGATAATGGTTTTAGGGAAGCATTGCATTTCAGACCATCACGTCCTACATAAACTCCATAAATAAATTACGCAAACAGCTATTTATGGAGCGAGTAGCCAGTTTCTAGTCTTAAACACACAGTGGACGTGCAACAAGGGGCTATAAGGCCATTTTCCCTCTTGAGGTGGGGTGGGGGATGTCTAATCTACCCTGAAATACTTTAGCACCCTCTATATTTGCTTCACACTTCCTTTGATATTAATTTAGGAAAGGAACCAAAAAGCAGGCCCTCCATATAAAAATACACAATATGAAGTTCAAAGCTTTGTAAAAATTTACATGATTATTTGAAAATTGTAATAGGAGCAGGCTTGCTTTAGTTATAAAAATAGCTCTATTTTTTGGGGGCACATATTCGCTTTCAGCAAGTCAAGCTAATAATGTAATTTTTTAAAGAGTAGATGCTGTTTTTTCTCTCTGGTTTTTGAAACGTAGTTTTTGTTTGTATATTAAACATTTATCTCTGATTCATTACATACAATCATCAAAGTGTCTTTCTTTCTGTTTTAAATATAATGGAATACAGTAAGTATTAATTGAACCCAGATTATTTTAGAGCTACATACACAATTTTATGCTATGGTTACCAATGTATTCCAGTTTGTTCTAGTCTTACCTGCAGAATGGCAAGATATGAGCATACAGAGTTTCGATTAGTTTGATCAAATCTTCTCTATATTATACTTTTAGTGTTCTGAACATTTGTGTACAAACACTCTTCCTATAGTAACCAATTTAATAACACTGTAGACATTCATTGTATCAATAATGTAATACTCAATATTTAAGTTTCTCCAAAAACGTTGTTTGAGTTAGAATAAATACACGTTTTAAAACGTGTATGGTAAAAAAATTTCCTTCTTTCCTTCTTTAAAAGATTATTGTAAGAAACCACAGTCAAATTTTCATAGGAAAAACCAATTATAAAATACAAACATATTTTTCACGACCAAAATTAATAACATTTTACTATTTTAATAGCGTTATTTTTTAGGCATTGATAATATCTATCAACATTGTTATAGCCTGACGTATGAATACGTGAAAGTAGAAAATATAGTAGCTTTTCTATCTGTCCGAGAAGGCCCTCCCTACGAGAATTTAAATGCACATCTCAATTCTCAATACGCCATGGTTTAATCCCATTTGGTGCTTGGATAAATTCAACTATTTATTTGTACTTGTTCTTCAATTACTTACAAACTGTGGCTGTTTCCAGTTATTAATGTGTTTGTTTAGTGGTTTACTTGTGCTGCCCTATTTTTCTTAAAAATATCTTTAAGCATTTAGTTTGGTTGTTGTTGATGAACAGGTCGTAGCTTGAGTCCCAGCTGGGTGTATTTAGATTTTTCATTTCCAGATTGTTTCTTTCTTCACCTTCACCCACATGCGGCTATATTTATTCTTCCCTACTCTCACTAGCATCATAAAAATGCGCATACCCAGGACGAGTATTAAGTCACGGTGAAAAAGAATAACCTTGTGACTTCTATAAATAATGATCAACCTTTACGAATGAGAATAAATTTCTTTAAAAATCCATTTTTCTCATCATTACTCCCCTTGTGTAAACACAGTTAACAAGTCAGAAAGATGCTGTGCAAAAAAAAACTTGGTGAAAAAATGCGAACTAAGGGTGAAATACACAAGATGAAGAGTAAGGGTTAAGGTGACCAGTTTACAGACTGAAACGCCTAATTTCGTGATGCGAAGTTATTATTATTAGCACTGCGTCTTACTACACATTCAGGTTGCACGCACTTAAGCCAATGTGTTATGGTAGGGTGATTGTGAGATGAAATGGAGGATCTACAGTTTAACGTGGGATCCGAGCCACGGTGGAGGCCTGGCATTCCTCACATTCACAAGTTGTGATTAATACACGTCCTGTCATAGTTGAAGGAAGGATTTGAAGCTCGGATAAATCTATGCCGGGACCGAGGATTGAGCCCCGGACTCCCAGCACAAAAGTCCGACACCTTAACCCTGGACCACCAGGTCACAGATGCGAAGTTAACGTAACCGGTATGTAGAGAGGTTTATTGATTCTCCTGTACTTGCGTAAAATTGTTATTATAATCTAGAGTTTCATCAACCTGTCTGTTTCACACTCACAATAAATCCATCAAATAGATCAAGCCGTCCTTCCACTAGGTGATTCATCTGGTTTAATCTAGTCCGACTCCGAGGTTTCAATTATTCTCCATCCATTGACAAGAGATTGTTAAATCTAGTCCTGTAATTTGAGTATTTCATGTTGATGGTAAATAAAAAATAAAAAGTTTATCAATACAGTAATTTATGAAGAATGCAGTTTATGCCCTTGTGGTTTAGTAGGGAGAATCTCTAACTATTATCACACATATTTTTTTACATATTCTGTAAGCCTCATACATTTACATTCCATAAGTCAGTATGTTTTTTAATTTTGCGCACACTTTTTGTGAGCTTAATCACGTGATATTGTGCCACCCAATGTGCAATTATAATACCTTGTTCAATCCCATTTGTTATAATAAAGCAATTCTATCAAATTATATAGACACACTTCAAGTAGTCTCATAATTTTACTATCAGTTTAATGTGTTTGGATAAAATAGAAAAGCGTGTATAATTTAAGTTTTTTCATGAATTGCTATTAAAGTCAGATAAATTACAATACAAAACATTTAGAAAATAGCGACTGTTTCATTTGATATACAGTATAATCGACCCGCCTCGTTGGTGGCATTATTTAACACGCCACTCTCTTTTTTACCGGAGTGTCTGTGTTGGAGTGATGGGAGTTCAAATACCGTGTTGGTTGTACTAAGGTTAGTTTTTAGTAGATTATTTACTCCTTTCCAGGCAAAATTAGATAGGTTACACTGCTCTTAAAATTCTACTTTACTTATACCTATTTAATTAGCGTATTTAATGTATTCGTAGACCCCAAATGGGTACTTGGATACGTTTAGAAAGAATTTAATTGATCCGTTAGTTTCGATTCGAGCATCGATGTTCAATTATTTTTCTACCTATGACTGACTCTCTGTAGCCGAACGTACCGACAGTCCTTAGGAAAGTCAAAGTTTAGCCAACTTCTATGGAGTATGGTTTTACAGATACGGTCTATGTGGACAAAACATTATTTTACTGTAGAGTTGATATTTTCTTCTTACGGACTATAGACCTCACGGATATGGAGTATGTAAATATAACTTTTGATGAAGGCTGAAAGACAGGATATGAGGGGCGACATGCACGTGTAGTAAAAACAGTTTATAAAGCGGGCCATACACGTACGTTACCTGCACGTCAGTTATGTGCAAACCTGGTTTACACGATGGAATTATATCCGCGTGTAGTGAAATAATGTGCACTGCACATCATGACAGCGATCAGGAGGAACTTGATATTTTTCCACGTTGTGCATTGCAAGATTGACACTCGTGATCGTGTGTAGACTCAGTGGAGGCAGACGTGCCAGACTGAATATATGTTGGTTGTGAGTCAAGTTTTCCCACGGCAGTTTCATTTGGTCAAGTGCTGTGTATAATTTTGTTGTAAGTAGTTATAGTTGTTTGTTCTTCAAGTAGTGTTAATTAGTATGGAAGAATCGGCAGAATTTTAGTCTGAACATTTTCTGGAGGCCTACCGGGACACAAATAACAATTGTTTTTGCTCCAGTGACGTTTCTAATCTTTAATAAGAAAAACATTAAAACATTTCAACAACCACACAGATTGAGAACAGTACCAAGTCCGCCACCAGAGTTACTGCTATTCAAGTGTGCACGTGGACTACCTAAACCTCCCGTGCGCCGTCCGTGGCATGCATTACTGTCGTGCGGGGTGGTTATACTTGAATATTGGCTCTTTGTTAATAATGCACTTTTTATTACTCCCTTAGGTCCATCCACACTTAGCTACATGAATAAGGTATAGATACGGAAGGTGGAATTTAGAGAAAGTGCCCGCAATAGCAGAAGTGAAGGAAGAGTGGAAAATAAGCTAATAAATTAAATATGGACCCCCAAACCTAACCACGACCCCCCCCCCCCCCCCACCCCCCCCTTAATATTCGAACCTAAAACCCCCTGTCACCGTTACTCCAT
>CABFWO010004298.1:0-40431 GCA_902155825.1 Timema genevievae | reverse complement strand
AAGACAGAATACCTAATAATAATAATAATAATAATAATAATAATAATAATAATAATAATAATAATAATAATAATAATAATAATAATAATAATAATAATAATAATAATAATAATGATAGTAGTAATAATAATAATAATAATAATAATAGTAATAATAATAGTAATAATAATAGTAATGATGATGATGATGATGATGATGATGATAATAATAATAATAATAATAATAATAATAATAATAATAATGTGTATCTATGTGTATTCCATATGTTCCATATGGGAAGATACTTTTGGCTCATCCTGTACATTGAACAAATATATTAGCTATACATTCTACAGTAGTTCTATATTTTTGAAATTTTATTTTATCACCATACATTTCAAGGTTTGAGAAAATTCCCAATAACATTTATTACTTTATTTTATAATATCATGTACACTACATTTTTGTTATATTTTTATGGGATGGAAAGATTTTATTTTATTTTGTGAAAAAAATTACCTTTTTTTAATAGCAAAAAACAAAGATTTATTTAGATCTGTCTGAAATACGTGAACGTAAGCAAGTATCATGGTCTACAGTTCCTGTACTGTCAACAAAGGTTATACCGCGTGTGTTTGGTTTAACGTTGGCAAACTGTTCATTCGAATGCATTGTATTTAAAAAATTAATCACTTTATTTTCCATTTAAAAACGCAAACAATGAATAATATTTTGTGTGTTTGCAATTCGCAGTAGAAAGAAAATACTTGTTCCACCTACGTGAAGCAACAATGTTGACACACGTATCAAAACCAAACAACGGAATCGCAATCAAAAAGGAAACCTTTGTTGTCCATGATGGAGTAAAAAATATTGTGTATGTCTTTACGAACCCTTAAATAGAAATGTTTGGCACTGGAATGTCATAACATATTAATTGTAATATAGCTTTATTTTTGTTAAAGGCACATCAATATGAATTAAATAATGACTAGTGATAATACAGCGATTTGAAAATTATCGCCTTAAAATGTATTACATTTTATTTACTGGGAAAAGTTCTATGGAAACACTCGCTTTGATCGTTGGGGGCTCCGCCCCAAACCCCCGATGAGTTTTCTTTGCAAGTGGATGTAAGCTAATGTAATTCTTGCGTTGTTTTGAACATAACAACTTAAAGTTACCGGTATTTTTCACACATTATCTTAGTTTCTCCATACTTATAGGGCAGCTAGAATCATCAAATTTATTTGGCACGCTTATGGCAATTGGATGTGCCAATATTCCTGCCAAATTTTATGATTCTAGCTTTCCCATAAGTGTGTCATAAAATTAAAAAAAATGTGTGGAAAATGTGCAGAATTAACTTAAAATCAAATAATCTAGACGCGGTGCTAATAATAATAAATAATCTAGCTCTATCTAACGTATAACTGATGGAGATACGACAAAAAGTAATAGGACCCAACTTGTCAATCTTGCCAAATTCGTACTGCTGATGCAACCCGTTTTTTGATGGGTCTTAAATTTTAGCCACAAGATACCTTCAAAGAAAGGGCCGCACTGACTTTAAAACTGCTCCACCATTTTGAATTTTTTTCGGGGGTTAAAAATGAATTTTTTTAGATTTTTGGAATTTTTCCATCAGTTACAGGCTAGAAGCTATCATTTTGTCAAATTTCAAGTTTCTAGCTCATCTGGAAGTGGGTAAACATTAATGTCAGTGAATGAATGAGTGAGTGAGTCAGCCATGTGGCTTTACAATAGTATAAAGCCTCATTTTACTTTCTAGTTAGAGGTTTACTCATCAAAGGTAACTCTCAATTGATTTTGATCTTTCAGTGTTTAATTTTAAGCAAAAAGTAAGTTTTTCTTCCTCAACCTACGATTAAAACTTTAAAACGAGCCTTCTCCCAGCTCTTTACCTATTTGTTGTACCTTACCACTTTGGTTAAAAATAACAACTCAATTCTCACCTAAGAGAAACATTTTATTTACCGATATAAGTCATAGAAAAATCAGGGTTTTCATGGTGATGTAGGCAAATAATGATTGTATAGATGAGCCATTGCGTACTCAACAGAAAATATGGAAATTTGCTAGGAAAATCAAGCTTTCTTTGGAAGCTATTATTTTGCCGACATTCTGAACCCTTAACCTTTAAATTGAGTGAGAGTTTGTCAAAATGGGTTCAGCTGTTTTCTCGATTTCATTTACCGGAAATGGGCTATCAGAGAAACTGTGAGAGTGATCGTGAGTATGTCCTAAATGTGTAAATGAGTATGAGAGACCAGTGTGAGAAAGTAAGTATGAAAGAGTGAGTCTTAGAGATTGAGAGTGAGCGAGTGAGTGTTATCGAGTGAGTATGAGAAAGAAGGTGAGAAAGGAATGGCGTGGGAAAGAGAAGATGTGTGTGTGTGTGTGAGAGAGAGAGAGAAAGTGTGTGTTGTAACGTTATTTGCCACCCTACCATTTATTTCCTTATATTTTTCCCAAGCTTTGAAAATAGTTTCCTATTTATTTTCGTTTGAAACACGCTGTGTCGCCGGCGTGACAAATAATACTATTTACATCCATTTAAATAAATTAAAAGGACAGAATATAGAACGTCTAACACTGTTTTAAATAATTTAAACAATTAATTTTGACCTAAGGAAGAACACTTACCTTTTATTAAACATATTAATTTCCTTCCAAGAGGTCTGTTGACTTCTCTTCTATTTATTTTGAATGTCAGCCATGATTTATTTCAACGCATGCGCAGATATGATGAACAAGTGAGTGGCGAGTCTCGTGCTTGTAAAAGTAGTAAGAAAAAAAGAAAAAAGAAGACGAGATGTAAATACCTCTAAAATAGCGCGCATTTCAATTTTGACAGATTAAAATAAACATTTAATTCTTTTAAGAAACACTGACATATATTTAAATCTTGATATTAAATTTGTATTTTATTTTATATTCAGTTCATAGCCAACACTTTATCTTTTATTTTAATGTATTAGTTTTCTCTTTGGACTTAGTAGAGAATAGAACGTTTTTAAATTTAAAACTTAGAACATTATTTGAAGAGGATGAGGGTTCTTTCTTCCGGAGTGTCATTTAACATGGAGCAAAATCTATATAGCTCCTAATTAAATTTAGTTTTCAAGTGGAACAATGGTTCGAAAGTAAAAGTGCAAGTACTCAAATGGAAAGTTAAGTGTCTGGAGACGAACTAGAGTGTTTATTTCTTCAAATTGTGGACGAGTTTGAATAAATAAAAGGAAACAGACTTCAGACATTCTGTTTCAACATGGATAAATTCATTGGTGAGGTCCAGCCAAATCTTCAATTTTAAATATATTTTATTTCTCATTTTTTTTATCAAGCTATCAGGATATATGCAAAAACTTTCAGAAAGGACTAAATACATTCAGACTCTATCTATTCCAGAGAATTGATTAATATTTTATTTTTATGTAAAAATATTAATTCTATTGATTTTTTTTTTTTTGTTCCTCAACAATACCATTTTTTTTGTCTTACTCAAAACTATATATTCTATAAAAGTTTAGCCTATACATATATTATTTTCTTTCACTCTATTATTATATATATATTAAAACTCCTAAATTTAATCCTGTTCAGAGATTGTTCATTTAATTGTTTAACTTTGTTTAAGAATTTATGTAATACCATATATTTTATTTTGTCATATTAGCCTTATATTTATTCGGATATCCTTAGGTAGGTTTGGGATGTAGTAAAAGGGAAACAATAATGATAATAATAATAACCCACAAAAGTTTCAACAATTGTTTTTTTTATTGTAATCTCAATTAGTACATTTTTGTTTTTTAATGATCCATTGTATTTAAATGCTATTTTTTTTATTTTTTTTTATTTTAAGTACTCTCAACTCTTGTGGAAGCCTACAACACACCATTGTAACATTGACATTGTAATATCTAGGTAAAAGTTCCCGAGCACACCCAGTGGTCTCGAGCATTTAGAGTCGTCGTGCATTTGTTCAAATTAGTCGAGCTAAAGTTTATTTATATTTTTTTATTATTATTATTATTTCTCCTAGTTTCCAGGAGTGGCGCCCAACACAAATTTTTTTATTAATCTCGACGTTACCCCTTTTTGTTGATAAGACACAATTAGGAAATTTATATTAAAGTGTGTATGTGAAAGAGAGTGTGAGAGAATATTTTCGCAAAATTGACTACTTAACCTTTTAATTTTCGAATTATAGTCAACATTGTTTATTTAAATGCGAATTAATGATAACAACATTCTAATAACCATAAATGTTTCCCCAGTCTAGGAAATTAATTCCCTCAGTTAAAATATATCTAGGTAAAAGATGTGCTAGGACCAGCTATTATAACAGCCATTTTGTGATCAGAGATAAATATTCAAAAATAAAGAAGGAAAAGTGTCCATGCAAACCAAATTATATATTTATAATCTACTATCAATGATATATATATATATGTATATATTTTCCCCATAATTTTGATTTTTCCCCCAATATTTTGTATTTTTTCCACCGTACAAATTAAGTAAGTGTTGAATTACTATTTTTAACCAAAGAGAAATATTTTGTTTACAAAAGGAGTTATTATTTTTAAAAAAGAGAAATAATTTATCCACAGGTATAAAACCATTCACAAATAAGGGTTTCCATCGGGATGTAAACAAGGAATGAAAAGCTGAAAATTCACTGTGAAAATCATATTTTCATTGGAAACTACTATATTTTAACTGACATCCTGGACGCCTAACCTTAAAAATGAGCGTTGGTTTATCAAAATAGGTCCAATCATTTTACAGCAATTTCAATTACTGGAAATAGGCTCCTCAAATTATATATAAGATTCTAGATGATTTTAACGTTCTTGAGCTTATTATACAAACCAAAATATATATAAACATAATCTTGTCATGCGCGAAACCAAACGTAAACAATATTTTCACGAACTCAACAACTTAACCATTTAATTTTCAAATTATGCTAAATATTATTGATTTAAATGTGAATTAACGATAGCAAAATTCCAATCAGAAATAAATGTTTCTCTACTTTAGGCATCTCAATTTAGCATCCAAACATAAATATTTATATTTCATCCAAAGAGAAAATTGTGACGTGTTCAGACCAACAAATTAAGACTGAGTTATATATTTTAGCCAAAGAGAGATATTTTATTTAGAGATTTACAGCCATGCAGCAAATAGCGGTATTCATGGTGATTAAATAAAAAATGGAAAACTGAAAATTCTCTGTGAAAATCAGGTTTTTGTGGAAAACTACTATATTTCCCGACATCCTGGACGCCTAACCGTTAAAATTAGTGGTCGTTGTCAAAATCTGTCCAGTCATTTATTCGTAATTTCTATTAACGGAAATGGGCTTATCAAATTATTTATAAGAAGATATTGTTAATTTTCAGCTCGAGTAAATGTAAACAAATGTGATTCAATTCATATCCTATCCATCCCATCCATTCTTATTTTAATCGATTCTTAAATTATATTCTATGATAAAAAGTAGATTCAGATAGTAATATAATTATTGATAATAGCAACATAGGCATTATTTAATTAAATTGTACTACTACTAATAACGTCTTGTAGATTACTGTGGGCAGGATATTCAGCGCGAATGGGATATTCTAGAACCTTGTTAGGCCACTGATTGGCGAACCAATGGAAAGAGACCATTGTAAGGATACCATTAGAATGGACCTGAAAGAGATAAGGTGTAATTAGGTGGATGGATCTTGCTCAAAATAAGGATAGGTGGCTTACTTTTAAGTTCGGCAATGAGATTTCGAGTTCCTAATGCCATTGGGTAAGTAAGTAATAATCTAATTTTAGTAAAAGTAATATAAACAAAATTATTTTTATTTTTACTTTTTCACTTCACTCAAAGTGTAAGGACTGTTTTAGGAGAGGTAGAAGATGTAGGCACACAAGTAGCCAGTCAAAGAAACATTTACAAATATTAATATTTTTAAATACGATATGTTTGGTGTGACTGATAGCCCAATCATAAAACATATTCTTAGATAAAAAAAAATGGGGTGTGGCTGTGTCATAGACACAGCCGTGTGTTGTACGTGAATACGTTTAAACTTAAACGAACATCGTAGCTTCTCCGAGTCAAAAGTTATACTAATTGCAAATCTCGATACGCAGCAAAATAACCTCAAAATGGCGGCGCTTCCCCCTCCACAACGCGCGATGCGTCACTGTTCTCGCTTATCGTAATGAATTCTTTGATCCTTTAGCTATCCAGTTGTATAATTTAATTTTGGATGTAGAGGAAAGATTCGAAACTACAACACCAAACTGTATCCCCCGATTTTGTTATCATTAGGTTTTTTGGATTGCCCCCGTATGGTAGCAAATTTAAAGACGTATTCACGTCAATAAGTATTAATTTTGTGTCTATAATAAATTATGTGTAGGTATTTAAAAAGTACTTTTTTATAATCTTTTAATGGTGCTGGATTAAAATTGTTGTTAGTGTTATTTATTTTTATTTAGCTGACTAGATGGACCTAAGAGGTTTTAAAGATGCAGTTCTTTAACAAATTACTAGATTATTTGTGACAGTCAATTTTCATACTTAAAAAAATATCATCATTTTCCTTGTATTTTTTCTCATATAGCATTAAACATAGTTTTATAATCCAATTCAATCTCGCTCTGATCTTTCTTTAATACATGTTTACAGATATTTCTTTTCTTACGAAAACTATTTTGTTTTGTTTTCATTGAGCCATAGGACTCTCTTTATCTTATTAAATGCTAAGATATATCTTTCGTTGCTTTTTATGAGAGACTCCTCGGCCTTGAATCATTTATGAATTCTTCCAGCCCTGTCATTCTTTTTTCACTTTAACTTCTTTCTTTTTTTTTTCTTATAATAGTCAGCACCTTGCAGTTTCTTTAAGCTACGCCAATGTTTTATTTTGGAAATAACGCTTCCCCAGAGAAAAAGAACGTAACTTCAAAACACTATTTTTATTATTTACTTGAAGACACAACGAGATAAATTGTATTTAAAAAGAAGAGAAAGGTGTTTGTGTTTATTACTTTGCCATCTCCAGCTAAGAGGGAATTTAGTGAACACATTCACACATGCCTTGTGTTTCTTATATCGCATTATTTTAATTATTTTATTATGTCAAGTACCTCAGGAATTAATTAATTTGTGTCAATAAAATATCAGTGGAGAACGATGTAGCCACATATTGAATAATTTTGTATCCTTAGTAAATATTTAGCCCTTTTACAACCATCTTTTTCTTGATGATATTTAAAAATTTATTATAGCTTCCAAGACACATTCAATGAAAGATTAGCCATAATTTTAAAAACATGTTTTAGGAAGATCCTATCGCTTAATTTAAGAGGAGTTAATGTATTCCAGTTATATTTTCACATTTGGCTGAAAAAAGTTTAAATTTGCTATATATATATATAAAATAATAAAATGAAGCGTTTGTGTATCTGTGTGTCTATCATGAGCATTGCATGATATCTCTCACATGCAGGTGTCTGAAATTTAAAAAATTAGTAGCCCCTCTGCCCAACGTGAATTTTAAAATTTAGATCTTTTTTAAAATTAAATAAAAACGGGGTCAGAATAAATAAAATTAGATGTCTTTTTTGTCTGTTTGAAGCAAAAAAAAAAAGAGCATTACACGGGGTAGCCACTCAATACATTGGGTGAAAACACCAGGCAGTTCCAGGCAGTTCCTATAGTTAATTCTATAATAATATGAATATGTTTGTATAGTTATATTCCCTTCAGATACAAGACAAAATATTAGAATTCTCAAATTAAATTAAAGAACTTAATATATTTTTCAACTAGATTATAAATTTTTGGAACATTTAGATTAAATTAATTACACCAAATAACCTTAGAATTGATTCGACACCTTATCTCATTCGGTAACGTGTATGTCTACTGAGCTAAGGGTCACGGGCTCAATTCCTCACATGGCCGAAAAATGTATCATTGGTGAACTGTGGTTTTACACTTTCACAGTGAAGAATTAACAGCCGGGGACTGGATGTTGTTGTTCCTGTCCTAGTCTTAAGTTACATTATAAGACATATGCATTTAATACAGGCCTAGCAAGCCAGTAGTGTAAAATATATGGCTTGAATAAAAAATTGACCAGGTCACAGGCTGGAAACAGTAATGGATGTAAAAAAAACCTTTAGGGTTGGTTTTTGAACGTGATAGAGGTGACACAAGCTATCAGTGTTTGGTTACATGGTCACCCATGAATGAGTGATTGAGGGGCTTCAGCACCCTTTATCACTTTGCCATATTTAATTTTTTGATAATTTAATGGAAACATCAAAATTATATATTTGTGATTTGGTTGCAACTTGCTATCAACAACTTTGAATCATCAATATCCAAATTAACAGAGATAAAAATGATAGCATGTAGATCTACTCCGATCCCCTCTTAAACAGTTTTATTTTCATTTGGTTCTGTTCAATAAACTTGTGAAAAATATAACGTTTTTTTTTATGGGTTCAGCTACAAATCCTAATAATTTTGAGTTAATATAAAAAAACTTTTTTGTTAAAATTGGTTCATGAAAATCACAGGTCAAAATTATGTTAAGATTCTCTTAAATTCCCTCCCCACAAAGTTAAATTCCTGATATCTTCTTTTGAGAAGAGGGTGGGGATTGGTGGCATTCTACCGCATATGGAACTCAAATCAGCACCCCATTTGGAAAACACACATGGGTACCCTTGTCTGGTAAACTAGAGAGTCTAAAGTAATATCGGTAATATTCACATAAAGGGAACAGGAAAGTTTTAATTGAGGTATCTATTCATGATAAGCAGGGTCGTTGCCTTTAATATGACCCAAAGACGTAATATGCGATGAGGAAATGATTTAGTCAGCGGTAAAGTGGTTGGAAACTATCAACACCATATTTATGTTATTTGATTGGTTAGCGGTGTGTGTATAAACTTAACATTAGTTGAACTAGCTAACTTGTATTAGAATTACTTCTCTCCCTCTTGATCAAACCTCGAGTTAACTCAACAAATGATTTAATTACTTGATCTCCAGACCATGTACATTAATTTGATTACTGCGAGTATCCTATCCACACATTTACATTACTATAGCAAAGCCTTCCTCTAGAGATATAACTATAGTAAGAACGTGGTAGGGAGAGCAGTTTCTGACCGTTACTGGAGTTACTAAACCTATTTTCATACAAGCATTCTTCAAGTAATGAGGTGTAGAGCTGCTAATTTCGATATACAATAGCTATAAAATAATATTTATAATACAGTAAGATTATATTAATTTAAACTGCAAAAGAAAAGGTTTTTTTCCTTCTTTTAAAAGGTCCTTCCTACTGTGTTCTAATAACAGAAACTTTGGGAAAGGAATAAAAAATAAGATTGTATAGTTGTTTTAAAAATTAAAATACTTATTGATAATCTTGTCTTAGTCGTTTAGTGATTGAGTAGAAATATTATGCCTGCGGAAGAAAAAACTATGGCACCCAATGATATATACATAAGTTATATATTATATATTTATAATTTCAAACATATATGTATTCATTATTTCAAATATATGCATTTATTTTTAAAATAATATATTTATACACTATTTATTATCTATATATTTAGTATTTCAAATATATATGTATATATATGACATTTTATTGGTACTTTAGAATAAGCTGCAGAACGTTTCATAGAACCATGAGTAAATAAGATGGCAAATTATATTTAATTGGAATTTTTTGTTTTATTTTTAATTGGGGTTACTAACATATAATTTATAAATACATATAGTATTAGAAAACGATTTATAAACAAACCTAACCTACACCCATTACCTTGTATAAATCCAAACTTTTTTTTAGCATAGTAGCTTTCTAATCGTTCGGGTTTAACCCCTTTATACCAATTACGCTAATAGTTTTAGTGATTATGGAGATAATACTTAGAGGAAGTGTACCCACATTTGAGGACAGGGAGAGGGTAAAACCAATTTGGAAAAACCACCATCAATACAACCCATCGAGATTCGAATCTCGATCTCCCTTACAACGGCAGTCTAGTCTATTGTGAGAGTAGCACCTTAGACCATGCGGCCACCGAAATGGTTCTTGATACTTTGATATGAACTAATTTGATATGAACAAATATGTTTGCCATCTTATTCCGGAATTGAACAGGATCCTCTAGATGTGTGATATATTACAATACATAGTAAACACTCATCAAAATCAATAGCCTCATTTTATTTTTTGATGTTAGCTTAACAATAAATAACATTTAAAGTAAATTCACAGCACCACACAATTTTATTCTGAGGTTAACCCGCCTCGGTGGCGTAGTTGACTAACGCGCTAGTCGTGTTGAGCTCGACCGCCGAGGACGGGGAGATCGAGGTTCGAATCTCGGTCGGGTGAACTGGGGGTGGTATTTCCTAAATGGTTTTCCACTCTCCCTCCACGCAAATGCGGGTTCACTTCCTCTAAATTCAACCCTCCCAATTCCTATTCCATTAGTGTAATTAGTACTTAAGCGTATAACCCGAACGGGTAGTAAGACGCGGTGCTAAGTATTATTATTATTATAATTGGCATTGAGGTTGACTCTTGGAAGTTGGTCGTGTAGTGCTACCGAAGGCCCCTTTTGGCCATTGATTCTCTAAGTTGCACGAATAAATGTGACACGTACGCAGAGTCCCGATAGTATAGTTCTTTTACTATACAATATTATAGTATACGCTGGCTAGTTCTGTAATGAAGAACCCCTCGTACTTAGCGATCTGATATCATTCCCGCGATCTACTGAGCTGACTGCTTCACAACCTGGGATGAAATGGCCAATGGACATCTCTCGTTCGACAGTAGCACCTAAGGCCCAGTATCACCTAGATATTCACCTTCTATTGATTGCTATATGATATTTTGATGGGCTACTATATCTATTATCATGTTTTCATAAGAAAAGTGGGGTGTTTAACATCAGTAAATTCTATATTTGGCGTATTTTAACATATGACGTATGATCCCATGTACATATAACAAATCTTATTCCGAAAATTGAAAAATAACACCCGGACACGGGAATCTAACCCGGAACCTTTGGCTTAGTACGCCAATGCTCTAACCACTGAGCTATCGAGGATTCGTCCCGTGCCCAGGGTTATTCTTCACTCATATTTTAAGGCAGGGTCTATGATGGACTTAGCGGAAATCATCGACTACAAATATGTGATTATATTAATATCACGAGCTATCAGATAACGCAGCCATCTGCGACTCAGTAGTTGGCATTATTGCTGCCATTTGTACAATTATTATAACTGTATGGGATTGCATATTAAAAATTAAATAGCCAAAGCTATTTAATTCTATTTATAACAAATCTCATTAATGTCTGGTATTATTTAAAATATGTCTTTTCAATAAATATATTATATTTGAGACTTATAAAAACTTGAGAAAAACATATAGTTCAATTTAAAATACTCGCTTAGGTGGTCGCATGGTCTAAGAAATAATTTTCACAATAGACTGGAATGCCGATGATGATAATATCCCGGCTCCAATTTCGAATGGGTATACTGAAGCTGGATTTTCCTCTTAGACTTTCCATTGGAAGAGAGCCAGTGCAAAGTGCTAGCAAGGTCTTCGCAGGGCTATAGGATATATAGGATACATTAGCTGCCAGTTGAGGCACATGGGTGGATTTAAGGAGTCTAATTTGGGGGTGCCGTCTGATTTGTGGCAGGGGGGGATTACAGAGGTAAAATTTGAACCATAATAATAATAATAATAATAATAATAATAATAATAATAATAATAATAATAATATATTTGTTTACTTTGTCGTATACCTTGCAATACCTATTGTGTTACTTTTCTATCTAAAAAAATTATCCATACCTTTTGAAATGTTTATATTTTAAAAGTTATAAAATTTCTTTTTTCCAAAATCCTTGGGAAGTTGGAGGTTCCAGGCCTAAAAGGGCGTGAGATGTACGAAATATTTTAATTGTGTAGTATTTTATTAATACTTGATATTGAATTAAAATGTGTGGTATTAGTAATGAAATAGAGGAAAATATACAGATTTTTATCATCATATAACGTGTTCAATGATATTTTGTTAAAATCCTCAGCTATATATTGTGGTATAGCATGCATCTAAAATATTATTTGCATAAATTAACAATTTGAAATTTTCCTATTGTAATTATAGAAACTTGTTGGGTAGAAGAAGACTGGATGAGATAGTTCATATCTTATTTCCAAAACACGCCACTTACACTAGAACCATTTGACCAAAAGTAACGCTAAATGATTATGTTTTTCTTACTGAAATGGACATTAATTTTTGTTTCAGCACAGGTGCTAAACGATTTAATTTTCTTTCCCTTGTTTTTTTACACATCGTTCGGGAAATCCGTAGTTTATGCCATTCAAGTTCAGAATTAACTATAGGAAGATCATGGATATTCACCTTATGGTATTACGGAATGTTTGTGATATAATTGTTATTTATAGCCCCGTGATCGAGTGCCAATTATTATATTACCGTTTGTTTGACCCCGTGACTGGGCGTCAATTGTAGCTTTACGATATTATTGAGATATAATTGTCCCGCAATTGGGAGCCAATTATAGTATTACGGAATTATTATGATATAATTGGTATTTATAGCCCCGTTATCGAGCGCCAATTATTACGATATTTTACTTAAATAAATACAACTGTTAATGTTGCACACGATTTATTTAGATTATTTTATCTTCTTATACAATTTTACTTGAAATACAGGTTATTTTCTGTATATAAGTTAGTAGCACTGTCGTGATATTACACGTACTCTATATTTATGTCACCGGGACTCTGTGTGTTCATACGCAGAAACAGATTATATATGACATGCCCCTTACCCCTTGGACCTCACGTGACCAGTGTCAAAACCAACAAATCAAAGGCGTCCCTGCGACAGGTGTCTTGAAGGCTAGCTTCCTATTGGGTATAGGGAGCTGGCATTTATTGCTTGTTTGGTAAATACTACGGAGTTTAATTTTGAAATAAAAAATAAGTTTTAATGGTGAAATCCTTCTACATTATTCTTGAAAAACGCGTGATTCTCCATGGATGAAGTCTTTAAAGGATAATTTACATACAACACTTTAAAGAAAAATACTTTTATCCATGACTTTTTAAATATATGAGAGCGGTCCAAATCAGTATCGTTACAACCTGGAGTGTGAATGGAAAACCGCTTACAGTACATTTTCAATTGAAGATTAGGCTTTAAAATTTAGTCAGGATAGTAAATCACTAATATAAAGGTGTACGCCACAGGGTTATTAATGGCTTACCTTGTTGAAAAAGGTATTAGTTACAGTATCTATCTATATATGTATATATACTGCATCAAAGCTCACCTAAAAAACACAATTGACCTAGAGAAGGCTGGATTTAGCACTGACTTTCTAAATTGCAGTTAGTTATCTAATCTGCTCAGCTGACTATGCTGGTATACAGAATATAAAAAATATATACGATTCATGCTGTCTTCATTCCTCTATTCATACTAACAAAAAAAGCCTTTTATTAAATAATCGTTACAGTCTATTTTTGACAGTAAAATTTAACTAAATCTTCTTTAAAAAATATTTCTATGACATATTTTTACGAAAACACATCTTTTAATGTACAAAACCTTGGCTAAGAGTGTATTATCAAAACTATATTAATACTATTATTATTATTATTATTATATAATAGAAACACTCCAATATCCCCCATATGTTTCACACTATGGCTTGTAGTATAATATATTCCCTAAGGATTTAACGTCTGATAAATCTTCCAGCCATATTTCTGGAAGTAAGCGACAGCCATTCAAATGAGCGATATTGAAAACCACGATATGCTAATCTTGGTAGCGTGTTGAAGGAAATGTTGCCTGCATTTAACACCAGCTGTTTCGGGGATAGGTTGGCGTGCCAAGTTTAATATCATCCTCTTATGTAGAATAAGGGAAAACCACTCATAGAATAGACAGGAATCTAATACTGTTTTGGAATGCTACTACGTAGATAGTACTTACTCACTACTATTATGTAAGCATTATATTTGAATACAACAATAAACATTATATATTGGGATACTGTGTTTATTTATTATGAGGGAATAATAAGTATTAGTGTACTGGATACCACCTATGATTTATTATACTGGGACACAACGTTTACATTAATATAAATACACTGTATACAAGATATTTATAAATAAACTTAGATATTACGTACTTTTTACTAAAGTGGAATACAGTTATTTTGTAATGAGATTAGGGATCGACTGTGGAGCCAGCGCGATTGCTATTTATTTGCCTTCTTTGTTATTTATTTCTCCATCATTGTTTACCAGGTAGCCAGGTAAGCCTGGAAATGGAGACTTCCAGACTGACTGTGATCACTACATATACACGGGAGGCAGTCAAAAAGAGGACCTCCAGTCAGAATTCAGGCTATGAAGGTGAGTAAGCCAGCGTGTCCGGGAGTGAGCTAGCATGTCTGGCGAGAGGGCTAGCGTGTCCGGGAGTGGGCTAGCATGTCCGAGAGTGGGCCAGCGTGTCCAGGAGTTGTCCAACGTGTTTAGAGTGGACGAGTGTGTTCGTAAGTGGGCCAGGGTGTCCAGTGAATGGGCCAGTATGATTGGGGATCGTGTATAGAGTGGGTTAGCGTTGTGTGTCATGTACGGCAACCACAGGTGACTTAAGTGAATGACACGGGTGACGTAAACACTAATTGTTAGCTTTTGATCTGTGTCAATAATGAATATTATAAGTGAATAATTTATCTATTTGAATAATTAGCCACTATGTGTCTTCTAGGTATTAATTATTTTATTTTATTCTATTTTGAATGTGTGCTTATCTTACTAAATGATTCAGGAAGAAATTAAATTGCAGCTTAGTGTAGGTGTTTGTTTTATTGTTAATAATCAAAGCCTTGAGTATACCTTGTGGGTTTTCAATCGTGTTTAATCGACAATGCACCCCAATATCATGAAAAGGACTCGTGGTTCACACAGCTACGTATGAATGGCCGTGACCCACCGGTCACTTGTTACAATATTATTAATAAGGCATAGTAATATAAGGATATATACTATGATTACTAAACTAGGATAAAATGCAATAAGTACTACACTGGAATACAACGTAGTTTTTAAGTATTATAATGCTATACACGTTCCAAGTAATTAATTGGGATATACCACATTAAGTTTTACAGTGGTGTTGTACGAGTACGAATTTCCCCAAAGCATAGGTGCTAATGATTATTTTCAATGGTTACCGTGGGTCTTAATGTCTCCTCAAGCAATCTAATACTAACAATAGTTGAACCATTCATATAACATGACCAGGAATATTTTAAAGAAATAAACTAATGTTCACTTAGAACGAGAATAGAGAACCTTTGATTAACAAAGTAATCCTCACACACAATTGGAATTTAAATCTGACCTATCGAGTCAGAAGGGGTATTCCCTTACTCTCCATTTACTTCTTATTTACCAGATTTGTTTGACAATTTACAGCTCAATTATCTGTATGCATTTAAAATATTTATAAACATAACAATGATAATACAATAATCTGAATTAGTTGTTTTCATACGTTTCAATTATAAAGACCTCGTACCATCAGACACCCAGTCAAAGGCGTCAGTGGTCTAATAATCTTTATATCGTCATGGGTGATGTATTAGTAACAATTTCAAGTCAGTTCTGATTCTTATCTAGTGGCAAGGAAAATATTTAAAAAATCATTATCTTTGTTCTCACAAGAAATATTTATTGTTTGGTTGAATTCCTCAGTATAAAATGAAAAATAATGCTTTCCTCAATCATTAGTTAAACACATATGCTTTTACCACACTTTAAGTAAAGTAAAAGTATGCCTTTATCATTTAAATTGAATATAGTTATTTTTTTGTGTAAAAAACAAATGTAAAAAAAGTTTTTATACGTTTACTTATTTATTTACTTTATAACAATAGGAGCTCGAAAGCTCATTGCCATACCTACAAAAGCAAGCCACCTATCCCTATCCTAAGTTAGTTTTATCCAGTCCACACTAAACACTTTCTCTTTCAGGTTCATTCTAATGTTATCCTTTCATCTGCGTGTAGGTCTTCCCAATGGGTCTGCCAATCAATACCTTGAACAAGGTTCTAGATTCTCCCATTCACGCTGTATGTCCTGCTCACCATAATTACGAGATTTAATCATACTAATATTGTCATGCGATAATTAAACGGTATGCAATTCATCACAACGTAACCTCCCCCACTCCCCAGTGGCCTCATCCCTTTTCGGTCAAAATATCTTCTTAACACCTTGTTTGCAAATACTCTAAACTTATTTTCGTTATATAAGGTAAGAGACCAGGTTTTACACCCAGAGAGAGCAATCGGTGAATTTGTATAGTACATTTTGAGTCTTACATTATTTAACAGCAGCTGAGATGTCAACAACTTACCGAATGATAGCATGCAATTAATTATCAACCTTGTTATTTTTCTAATTCCCAATCTAATATCATTATTACTAGTTAAAATTGTTCCTAAATATTTAAACTCATCAACCCTGTCGAATGATAAGTTGTTCGAAGAAATATCTAAATTATTGTCCCCAATCTACTAATCTTCTACGTTTTGACATCATTTTTAGGAACTACATCATAGCCAAGGATAATATGTCTAAAATAAATATATAATTCTAGTGTCAGAAATCTTCTTTTTTCTAATAAAGAAAATAAACTATACCATATTATATGTTTACGCTTTGAATTATATTCGATTCTCCATTTTATTTTATAGTCTTACACCCACAACTAGACACAAATCTAGGAAGTTCAATAATAATAAAAAACTCTTTTAGTGTTTTCTAATTTAAAAGTTAACGTTCCCAAATAATAAATTTTAAGTTGTTTTTTCATAAATTTATTAATTAAATTATTACTTTTACTTTATCTTTGTTGATTGTTATTTTAAACATTTATTTTAAATAATCCATTTTACTTAAACAAAAACACTAACATCAATTTGTCACTGTGTGGATTGAATTCAGTTTTTTTTTTAAATAAATAACGATACGATATATTTATATGTTAAAAATATTCTATTAATTTAAGTAACATGCACGTATCCGATAATATTAGGTTTATTATATATAGCCTTTTATCATGCTAGATTTATTATATTATGCTCTTATTTCAAATATTACGACCAAATTGATAATACCAATACTCATATCGATGAGAAATTGGTACATATAAATATTAATTAAGCTCATTGAGTATGGTAAGCCTGTGACGGAGAAGTCAGGGTTAGATTCCCAGATGGATGAACTGAGGGTTATTTACAGTTCTAATGGAATACTATTAAACACAATTAGTAGATTAAACAAACTATTTTCAAATCCTATACAATAATTCTAACGATAACGATAGGGATTTATCTTCCTAAAGTTAAACGTCTGAATAACCTACAAATTCACTGTAAAATAATTCTCAAATAATTAATACACTGCATGTATAAAGATTCAGAAAATTCATATGAATGTAAATACTACTTTGAAACATTAAACATGCTATGTTCATCATATATACAAATTTTATAGGATTTATTAATACCTTAGAGAATTTATCTTAATTTAAATAGTAGTTTGAAAGATTAAACATGTTAATATTATGTTCAACTGGCGCGTAAGCCAGAAATCCAATTTTGTTGTTGAAACTAAAGCTGCTAACAGAGCTAGTTTCGTAATGAAACCGATGGTCTTCCTACACTGATTAAAGTTCAAACTTTCTCCGTGTCTGGGGGTTGAATAACTAGCAAGATGAATTTCTAAGGAATAATTTACATGAAATTATAGTCAACGGTTATGGACGCATCCATCTTACGTTCTTGGAACTCACAACGACACAGTGAATACTCTAGTGGAAGTTAATATGGAGAGTCAGGGTTTAATTCTTGAACCATTATAATTATTGTATATTTCATTTAAAAAGTGTGCTTTAAAATTGTAATTTAGTATTAATTATCGTGACATATAAGATTATAAACTATCAAGCTTAGATTTTTTCACCTCATACCTTTCCTGCCCATCTACATTTAATTACACTAGTGGGGTATGGATGATGAGAGTAGAATTTACATTAAATGCATCCATATTGGCGTGAGGAAAGAGTGGGAAACCATTTAGAAAAAATTCCAAAGTACGCCATGTTTGAACTACGACCTTCGCATCATAAGCAAACCAGACTAATTGTCGTTATTGACGTGTACTGCGAATTCTCATCGGTGCGAGTGGTTATTTGTTCAATATACTCCTATTTTATGAATGTTATGCAAGGCCGTAGCCAGCCAATAATTTCAGGGGGGGTTTGGTGGGCCCATCCCCTAATTGACGGAGGATAGAAAAAATTCTAAATAAAAAACTGTTCTAGAAGCTATTTGAAGTGTTTTTTTTATGGTAACACAGCCCCCTAATTTGTACTTGTACCTTAATTTTGATATTGTTTGAACCATAAATAAAGCCATATATATTTGGTTCATAAAATTTCGAGGGGGGGGGGTTGAACCCCGAAACCCCCCCCGACTACGACCTTGATGTTATGGTTCTTACTTACTACTATTATTTCTAAACTACAATATTACAAAGGATTAGTACTTATTAATACGTCTATTAAATAAACATATCTTGAGTTCTTTGAACACTTCCATTACAATGCGAAAACACCAGCTCAAGTCTTGAAACACACAGTCCCGTCACTCGACTGTCTCTCTAGTCACACCCTTCCTTGTTAGCCATTCTCTCTGCCCTTTGGAATTTCCCCCACTCCCTTGTTTTGAGGGGTGGCCCAAGCCTGATTACCGTTCAGGGCTGGCTCAAGCATGGTCTCGATAGCTACATGTGTATAATTTTTATAAACTACACATATGTACAGATACATCTTAAAAAGGCAGAACAAAAAGTTGACCACAATTGACTGTGGATATATTTGACGATTTCAAATTGCAATAATAAAGTCTGCCTTTAAATAATAAGTGACACGTGACCTTGAGCAAAGAATAATTAACTTAGAGGCCTAGCAATGATAAGCCAATCCAAAGGTACCTGTGTTAAAGCATAATCCTTATAATTTGTTTAGTTTAAATTTAGTGCGCCTCTATGGACTGGAGGTGAGAGTTCCAGCTAAGAGTCTAGAGGTTCCTGGTTTGATACCCAGCGCTTCCAGATTTTTCTGTAAAATAGTGGAACTGGAATGGGTTCAGACTCAGCCTCATGAGGACGAACGAGTAGCTATTTGAATACATTATAACTGCTCTGGACTAGAAAACTGAGATTAACGGTGAGAGGTTTCGTTGGGATGATCACATGACATCCTCTATCCATAGAAGTTTTCCCTTTATTCGTCAACAGAGGGCAGCCACTCGGCCGGTATGGCTCTATTGTGAGCTGAAGCCATGGAGTTTTATTATAAGTGTAGTGCAATATTTTAAAACTATTCTCTTAAAAATTATTTGGTGTTTTGGTTAAATGTTAGATTATGAACTATTACAATGACCAAGATTTCGGATATTTCATAAATACCAATACAAAATGAGACCTTGCAGAATAGGAGAGGATCCTTGCTAATAATTGGATCATCCCCTTAGGGTTGTACGGATAGTACAGTCTCCCAATGTTTCTTGTTTAATAAGATATATTAATTCACTTATAAGCATCACTGGCACTAAAGCATACTACTATTAATTCTAATATTGATATTATTAAATATTAACACCGGCTTAGATGGGAGCATGGTATACTCTAAGGCAGGGTTATTCAATTAGTTATTCAAGTGGGCTGCTCCAAATAATCATAATATTTAATGTTTAAATGGTGGAAGTTGTGTAGTTAAACTTAATTTGATATTATATTGATATATTTCAGTTAAATTAAAAAATGTACATAAGTTAGAATAGGACTAGGCCTAGTAAATATGAAAAAGTATACTATGTAAAAATTATTTAAACATAAACAATCGTTATTAAAATATAACCCATTAATGGGGAAAATACAACAAGACTAGTTACAAGCAAAGCACTCCGCTAATACTATAAATAACGCACGAACAATAGACCAGACAAATATCAACTGTCGAGACATCGGCTGCTGTTAGGTGGAGGGGAGAAGAGGTGTGAGTCACTCTCAGCCATCCTGTCGCCCAGCCACCTACATTGTTCAAGGTCAAAAGCAAGAATATGTCATATAGCTCAGCCTTTATATGTTGGCGCTTGGAGGGAGATATACTGGTTCTAGAGTGGGGGTCACACGCCACTGTAGGGTGAGCTTGCACACTCTTGTAAACACACGATATTGGTGGCGCCAAGGAATAACACTGGGCTTGCAACTTCCTCCACCAATGATAAGAGACTGAATATCTCTATGACCGTTCAAGGTCAGGTGCCTCTACATACTCTCTAAACTATATGACACATCTCCAGTGATACATTAGTTGGGCTTTCAATCCACTAGCCAATCTCCGGAGCTTGGTTGGCCGGATGTGACCCACGGGCCGCCATTTGAATAGCCCTGCTTTAAGGCATCAATCTCGTAATATGATATCAGAGTTCGAATACCAGTCAGGTCTACTGAGGTTTTTTCCCTAAATGCTGGCACACCTCATATAAATTAAAACTTACTCATCCCTGGCACACTAGCAAAATTGATACATATGCGTATAGCTTGAAACGGTAGTAAGATTTGGTGCTATAAGAAACTATATTAACAAATATATCAGATGATTCTCTTATTTGCTGGCCAGTAACCCTGCTATGATGTTACATAAATTCTTCTTGCCTGGACTTGCATCCATTTGACTATTGTCAATGACGTCAGTAATTAAGTGATTAATTTATTTCTTGCTGTTAAAAAGTAGTTAATTATTCTAGGTTTGGACATAGTTTTATATCTTGACACGTGCAAACCTCTTTTCACAAATCCGAGTTGATAATCATTAAAGCAAGATCATCAGTTACATCTATAGTTCAGTTCATTTTACTTTCACTGCGTTGAGCTACCCGTCCGGGATACTCGCATTTAAATGTGTCATGTTAGGACCAAAGGAAGTAGAATTTAGAGGTAGCGTAACTTCTTTCACTTAGATATAAATTTGTAAACCATTTAAGAAAACCACCCAGTAGATCCGGCTGATATTTGACCCACAACCTCACCGATCCCTGCGAGCTTGTCAAGACGTATTAGGGTAGAGATATGATCAGTGACTAAAAGTGTTAGAATTACTTTCTTAAAGTATATTACATTTGTGTCTAAAAGATGCAATAGCTCATTTATTTTCTATTATGCTACTAATCCCATCATTAATAGTTGCCTGAGATGTAAAAAATTAGAGACAAATAAAATCACTTTACCCATTATCAACTATACCCTTCAGGAATCAACGTCCCTCTGTGAAAGTTGTGGTGTGTACAGTATGAGCTTAGGGACATTCTTACTCTGAGAGATGGTGACTTAGAAACTAGTATTATTATTCTATAAATATAACGTCTTTTAGAAATAAGTTAAAACCAAGCAAAGTTTATTTTTATATTAAGTAAATTATGTAATTTTATTTGTTTTATTACTATAAATTTCTAATCTAGTTGTCTTTCTCTATAAGCTAATTTATATCTATATATATATATATTTTATATTATTAATTGATGGTTGTGCTCCAGGAGTTGTATGTGTTACTTTATATAATATATATAGTGAGATAGAAGTATCAAATGCATGTCCTAAGCTTGTTATGTATTTTCTTTATTTGATAGATAAGAAAAAATATTACATTATTTGTAAATAAAATTTTATGGTTGGAAATTGGAAGGTTATATTTAATTGGGTAACTTTACCCAAGAAACAAAGTAAAAACATCAAATTAATTATACATCCTAACAAAGGCTGAAATTATATCAATTCGTTACAATAGATATACATTTTAAAGATAGGGTTGTAAAAATGTAAACATTTTGCAAAGATAGGGAACAAAACATGGATTAGAAGCGCTTAAAATAATCCTTCATCAGATAAAAAAATTAAAATAAATTTGGATGAATCCCTCTTGTTTATATTTGTTCACAAAATGTAATTTTGGTGGTAAAACCATGTCTAATCCGGATCAATAGAAGTATAATTTAATTACAAACTTGCAATCTAACTGGATAATTAATAACTCATCACACTGTCGAATAACTCGAGTATTAGATACACACGCTCAAAACAGGAATACAATCAAAGTGCGGTTCTCTACACTCTTCACTGAGTTTATTTGATGTGTTTAAAATGCACTTTCTGAACAGACTAATTATATCAACATGAGAGAATTTCTATGAGTGAGAATGAAATTTTGCCGGTGAAAGTATTTTCACATACCTTCCAAAGTTATTTTACATTCCACAAACGACATGGAATGTAACGGCTTTACTTTCCATCCTAAGGAAGTTGTGCTACATATTTTTATCGTTCAAGAAAAAAATTCTTCGACACCAGCTGGGTTTGAACACACGAACATTCCACCGAGTTCGAGCACAAAAAGCCGCACTATGATGAGACGTCATAATCAGGATGTATTACCTAAAATATATCCACGGCTTCTTTGGTGCTGCCTGACAGCTTGCAGACGCTAGCAAAAGCTATCAGTAATTCCAACATTGTCTGAAAGTCACTGTTGTCAACGTATTTGGAAATAATTATTATTTGCTAAGTATTACTATTATTATCACTAAAAAATATTAAAATTAACTTTTAACAATAAGGATTACAGTATAATTGTATTTTCCATGATCAAATTAAAGAGTCACTAGTTTAATAAATTCATTCTAGTTTGTCTTTTAGCTTTTGTGGCAACTGCAGGTTAAATAGTGCGTGAAATTATACATTTAATGGTATAATATTCCGTTATTTTTATTTTTATAACCGGCCTTGCATATCTTTAACATAAATGAATGGTTTGTGATAATAAAGAGAAAAAAAAAGACACACAAAATGTTTGTGAAATAATATAAATATTAAATTTTGTAAACACGAGTTTTAATACCGGTCGCAATTCACTCGCCATCAAGGTTGCCTACGTCATAAACCATCAGTATAGTTTCATTTCAGTGAACCATATTTGTGTTTGAAAGTAAGGCCGCTTTTAACGAGCTCTTGCTTTTGATAATTAATTTTTATTAAACAGCAAATTCTACTTTCATTAGAAAAATAACCGCCAAACAATTATTCTTATACACAGAATATAATAATTTTAAATATACATCATGACAGTGAATTAACATATAAAACATAATAAAACAGCGTGCGTGGGTCTACTAGTTGAAAACTACAAAATATGTTATTGTTTGCATATTTAGGCCTATATAAATTACTGTTAGTAATATTATTACAAATTTTTATAATACAGTTGTTTTTGTGAATATTTATTTAGCTACTTAGTAAACCATGTGTTCTTTTGTGATTATTAGTTCTGTGTTTGAACATGTAGGTCTTAGAAGATATACGGTTTTTTAGTAATCTTTAAATATTTATTTTCCAATATAATTTTGAAGCGTGTGATAAAAAATAAAGCGAGTGTTTCCCAGTGATCAATATACATTATTCGAAAATTCAAGTTTGTGTATCAAGACTATATGATATATTTTTTAACCCCAATATTGTGTTGTGTGTTGATCCCTAGGCTAAGCCTCAAGTTATATGATTTTTATAGTATTCGAAAAAACTCTGTGAAGTGTAATAAAAAATATTAGAGAGTCTTTCTCAGTGTTCATTAAATAAATACTAGGCTAAGAAATCAAGTCATAAGTTATTGTAGTTTTATAAAAGACTTAGTTAACTTTTAAGAGTAGTTAATCTAAAACATATTTTTTAAATTAGGATAGTTTATATATATTTTTTTATTTGACGATGAAGTAGGGATACATAATTTTGTCTGGTAACTTTTACAGGATGTCAGGCAGCACCAAATAAGCCCTGTAACTATTATACTTAAGCCTAGCATTAGATGTGAAATGAGCTTTTAAATAGGTTCATTTGCAAACATACAATACAATCTAAACGTAATTATATAAATATACATTTGTGCACTATACTCTTTTTTAGTATTTAATTTATTTTAGATCTAATGTACACTTCATATATGCTGAAAGGTTGAATTCTTTCCTTGATGGATTTCACTATGTTCCTCTCTTATAAATTTCTCCTAAGTGTAAACATGTTTGGTAGATTTTCAATATTTCAGGGAAACGAAGGTTACTATTTACACATAGCATATTTGTGGCTACAAAACATTCACAAACACCAGAATTCATTATGTATTGCAGGTACGTTGCAAATTTCTCAGTCGGATGGCACTGATTGCGAGTAAATTGTGTCTGTTAAACAAAATGCTATTTTGTGATTGTTGATCAGTTACAAATGGCTTTGAAATTGATTAAACCACACAAAACTAATGGTTTATCAACATGCAGACAGAATGATTTCTAGTATACTCATATTCACCAAGATATAGAACAAAATTAAACAGGACTAGGTTTAATAAAATAATAGTTTAATTGAATAGTTCTCATTTCAAATATTACATTAATTATTGTGTTGAAGGAAATTATACAACAGTTGGGATGATTAATTTATTTAAATCCAAAACTGTTCGAGTAATGGTTACACTAGCGTATAACCAGATTGGATAGTAAAATGCGGTGCTAATATATATATAGTTTATTATTAATCCTAAACCATACAATAACACACTAACATAGATTAACCAAATTATTAATAAAGTTTTACAATGATAAAGGACTTAAGTTGACAACACTTATCTAAATAATATTATTAATATACTATCGAAGGGCTCTAGCTTTATATTTTTACTCAATACAATATTTTACCATTTAGGTCAGTAAAGGTTTACAAGCTAAGAAATTAAATTAGTAACTAATTAACGTAATTTTATTTACTGCCCCAGAATGTCATATTAAAGATGCTAAAACACTAAATAGAGTGCACGAAATATATATGTAAGTAAATCGCGAATTAAATAAAAGCTGAAAATTTAAATTTCATTTTGTAATTTTAAAAATAAATAAATATACTAATAAAATTGTTTACACTAAGAAAACATAAAAATGCTATTTTTGTGTAGAATGAAGCAAACATTTTTTCAGCTCTTCTAATAAGAAATCTAAAGTTTCACCTATATGATTTTATACACGTAACAATAATATCGTGACTACTAGTGATGTATTAGTTATTTGAAACTTTCAAACTGTTGTTTTAGTTAACTATAGATGGTGATTTTAATTTGATTTAGAGATAATTATTTAAATGTTTGCGTAAGTAGAAATGGTGAGATCCTACCTGCTGTTGAAGATCCGATAACAGCGACCCAAGTAGGCCTATCTGGGGTTGTGATGATGAGCTTGAAGAGCCACACGTCTTTATATGGTGTTCACTTCACACATATAATTATGTCAGAGAAAGATGGGTTATTAAGATAAATGATACTAAATTTTAGTGATGAGCGTTGTGAGCCGTGGTGGTGAATCACGTCCACCATTTAGAGAAACACTTTGCGGACTAAAGAAAAAACACGCGTAAAAACACAAAAGAGCAAAATATACCACCCTTATAAAAATAAATTAATGCAAAAGGGTTGTAGACAGAAAAATATGATATTTATATAAAATAATAATGAATTAATATAAGAAATATTTAATCAATTAAACAATAATGAAATTTATATTAAAATAATATAATATAAAGATAAAAATCCTCCCCCATTTAAACATTCAGGTTCAAAAATAAGGAAGAAACACAGAACAAATGAGGACCTAATTACTAAGTAAAGGGAAAACCTTTAGAGCAGGCGGAGATGAAACGCAGAAAATAAGAAACAACTCTCTGTAAGATGAACTACGATAAAAATCGAATTAGTAAATACCATTCTTCTTTGTGTGTCGAGATGAGTGCGTTTAATGGTCAAGGTTTCGTTTTGTGCCGAGCAAATGCCTATCTGCTCGCACAAGGGAGTCGATCTCATCGTGTGTTACATTTATTTTCATATATCGATTGGCTTTCTGAGTGAAGTTACCGGGGTCGATCCCTGACCAAGATAATGTGGCTAGATCTCTACTCTCTACGCATGTGCCGCCCCACACCCCCCCTTTTTGTCGGCGCACTTCTCCATGCGCAGGCTTGCTGAAGCGTGGTTGGCTCTTGTATTCCCCTCTTCTTTGTCTTCCCCTACTTCTACCCAGGCCGAGAGTGTCCTGAAGATAGAAAAATATAGTATAATGAAAGCCAGACAATGACCTAGTTTATTGGAGCTGTTCGGTGATCTAATCTTTGTTGTCTTAACCCATATAGTAGCGGACTGGAGCTAACTCAACAGGGCGCTATCGCGTCGCATAGAGGAGGATACAGGGTTCTAAAGAGTTAGCCCCCGCCACAGGCGGTTTCCATCCACCCGACGTTGCAACTTGTGGTGCACTTCACGCCATTGCACCTTCCTGCCGTACAGACCGATTTGGAGATCTACAGGCTAAGCTACACCCGGCCGTCGCCCCTTTCGAACGGGCCTGTTCAACCCAACCAACTTGGAGGAGGCTCGGGCGGGGTAGTATCTACTCCACTCAACTAAAAGCGTGGTACCAGTCGTAGTGAAGTGGAGGTATTGTGGACCGGCTAGCGGGACTGTGATCTAGCGCTAGCTGGGTTTCTACGGGACCTATGGCTGGTCTTGTCATAATGTGGGCGGTGTAAACTCAGTTCTACTTGGCTCCCACGGGGGCGACAGGTTGCTTCGGAAGAAATGTGCTTCATATGCTCCTAGCATATATGAGCCCACTTAGGGTCCAACTTAGTATAGTTAATATGTTTTAGGTTAATTGTTATATTTATTAGGTGTTAGGTATTCTGGATAGGTAGTATGCGTCGAATGAACTATAGGGTTATTGGATGTACCCTCCTATACGTCACCTCCATGGTCGGGACAGGAGGGGTGGTCCTTCTGGATGTACAGTTTGGGACCGAGCTGTATTGTTAGTGTATAGGGGTTGTATATTAGTTAATGTTATTAGTCATAAGCCGGCCTTTTGTCTGTATAGCGTGTTGACTAGTAAAGAGTGAAAGCACCGGCCTAATAGTTAAGGTGTTGCTGACATTGTTAATCAGTTACTAGGTTCCCCTTATTGGGTTGTTTTCCAAAGGGAACGTATGCCCTTGAGAAAAGGGGAGCGGCTAGGTATCGACTATGACCTATTTGGGTCAGTTTGGCCAGCGGTAGGGAGCCTACTTCTCTTGTCGTCTTGTGGCGTAACCTTACCCACTTTTATTCTGTTCCTTTTGCTTGCGCGGGACCTCCCAGGCCCGCATGGTTGCATTTGAATTATATAGTTTTGTATGGGTGGCTTAAGCCCCGCCGCAGCTGGTGTAGTTGCTTTAATGGCGAACCCCTCGCTTATTAATTTGGAACTGGATCTCAAATTAGGTCAACCAGTATGGTGACTGCTATCGTCCTTTTAGGGACTTACATTTTGTGGGGAGACCGTATACAGGCTGCTCCATTTTTCTGAGGGCACGACGTTCCAAGAAATAACCCCAATTCGTCTCAGACGAATTTAATGCCGTCTCTAGTCGGGTGTTGCCGACACGTAATGCAATGGGGGAAACCTAGGTATGTTAGCCACAGAGCCAGGCTCCAGCCAGTGTGAATCGATGTTTAGTAATGTATTCCCTTGTATAGAGAATCAAAACCATATAAACCTATTGTATCTGTAACCAAATATTATGTACTTTATTATCATGTAATAAATTGTTGTTTCATGCTATTTTGCTTGTCATGTAAAGTTGCACCCCCTTCCCCCTTAGAGTAAATAGGTAGGGTGCAGTTTCTAGGAGAATGTGCTCTTTTGAAGATGCACAGTAGAGTGGAGGTCACTGTGTGCTGGATGCTGCTAACCAAGGTGAACCGGTCCACCATAAAGGGTGATTGCAGATCAGGGGAGGTGACACAACACGGGAGGTCACGTCACTTGGATTTTGACTGGTAGGGACATGAGCCCATACTTCTGGAGGTGTCATTTCTTGTATTTGAGAAACCCGATTAGCAACGTATACCTTGAGACGATATGGTGGAGTGTGTATCCATGCAAGTACGATGTTTGAGTCTGTCTAAGCTGTAAATGAATTTATGTGGTGGTGAGATGATATGATGCTGCTACAATATTGCATTAATTTTGACAATAAATGGGCTCCATATAATTCAAGACGGGATAACGAAATCCGTTTCAGAGGTGCGACACGAGATTTCGCAATTAGCAAATTTACTTTGACTTAGGAGTTTTGAGTCACACATCCAAGATAGATGGCTGCTGCATATCCTTGCTCAGATTAACCTGAAAATCCATGTAATTGGACATCTAGAGTGGAGGAGAGATAGAGATACCGAGGTATGCTGAGGTTTTCTAAGGCTGGAAGCTCTTCCAGAAACCTTACCCATCTTGCAGACATATCTGTGGGTAAAGGTTCGTCCTAAGATAGTCCTAGTGTCTATAGAAGTTGCATCAGTGATTTGGCCCAGAATACTACAGGTGTCAACCGACCACACGGGTCGTAAATTTGAGCTACAATAGAGAGTACTAGACGTTTAGTCGTTACTTGTTGAACTATATCAATCTTATGCGAAAATGTATCACTGTCAGGCTACCATTTGAGATTAGGGATGCTATAGAGAGGTTGTTAAGGAGTGCAAAAGTAAAGTGGGGTCTCACGATGCTCTTGAGATACAGCGCTTAGTACCTGTTGTGAGTTACTGGACCACTTGTGCAATTCAAAACCACCTTTTCCTAACAACTCTGTGAGCTCTTATTGAAGAGAGTTTATCTTCTAAGTTGTCGGTGCCAGTGATAATATCATTGAATAATGTTTGGGTTTGTTGTACTCGGGATGTGCTGGTAAAAGCCTGACCTTCATCTTCAACAAGTTGACGTAGAGTCCTAATTGCAAGATAAGGGGAACTAGTTACACTATATGTGATAATGGTAATTTGGTACACTTTGAGAGGTAAATTAGGATTTTCACGCCAAATATCAATTGATAATTTTGGTCGTCAGGATGTACTTTAATCTGTCTGTACATTTGGAGATTGTTTGCACTAAACACAATTCTATGACGTGTGAAATTTAAAAGAATGTCGCAAATATAATTTTGGAGTTTCGGGCCTGTGTGTAATACATCATTTAATGAGAGGCCTTTGGCACTTGCGTCAAATACTACACGAAACTTAGTGGTAGAACTTGTTTCTTTATGCACACCATGGTGCGGTAGAAAGCAATATTGAGAATTATTTTGGAGTATGCTGGTAACTTATTTCAGATTTATGATAATCATCCATGAATTCAACATAGGATTTCTTGAGGACTGGTTGAGAATTTCATTTATCTTCAAGGGCATTAAAATGCAGTTTTGCTTGAGATGTTGAACACCAAGAGTTGGCCTAGGTTCTTTGAATGGAAGTGAAGAAAATATTGGCCAGTACTGTCCCTAGTATGCGTCTTGCGGAAGTGATTTTTCACATATATCCTCACCTCGCGTAAGTAATTGCTTAAGAGGTGGTTCCGCTAATTTCCAGAACTGTTGAAGTGAGTTGTGCAGGTTAATGCCAGTGGTTGATAATAACGTAGTAAAATTAAACGAAGCTGGCTGGAGGTTATCGTCACTAATAGAGGGAGCTCTTCCCATAACAACGACGCTGAATATAGCTCCTAGTGCTATAGGCATGTCTTTTCCAAGTGGATAAAGATCACCAGTGAGTGTATGAGCGAAGAGGTCAGGATCAATTAACATTTGAATAGAACTACTCTCATTAAATGTAGCGTCAGCAAGCACAAAAGTTTTAGTTTTTTCGTTAATTCAGGTGAGATGCGAGTTTGAGGCATATTTGAGGTTATTTGATCAATTATCATAACTGAGTGAGCGTGTGCTAATGGTACACCACCACACGTGGAAATATTTAAATGAGTAGCACCCTTAAGTTAAACTTTAGTTGATAATATTCCCTGAAAGTTACTGGGTTTGAGGCAGCTATGTTTTACGCCAAGCATCTGTGCACACAGTTCATAGATCAGCTTGGATTGACTCGCCAAGCCCAATATCGCACGCACAATTTATGTATTACCGGAGGGTGTAGTAATGTGAACTAGAACTGTAGCTAGAAGTACAGTATGATGAGTTGTTGAAGATAGACCAACGAAAGGTTTGTTTGACAAGAATCGGTCAACTTCTGATAAGTAGGGGTGTTCGTGTGAACAACAGCACGATGGCTTCTCGACGTTTCAGTGTGAGATCCCTGTAATGGTTAACTGATGTCTAAGACAGTTGTTTGTGTTGCATCTGGTGTTTGAGGGAACAGATGATGCAACAATGTGTGATAAGATTTATTGCATTGTTGACACATATATTTTGACCTACAATTTGAGATACGGTGTGAAGTTCTTAGGCAATTAACACATAAGTGATTTGATTTAATAAATGCAATTCTTTTTTGGAGAGTTATTGATTGAAGCTCCGTATATTTATATATATTACTTGATTTGCTCGTTGGGGTTCCACCCCCTATCCCCCAGTGAGTTTTCTTTGGAAGTAACTTTAAACTAATGTAATTCCAGTGTTGTTTTGAACGTAGCAACTTTAAGTTATCGGTATTGTATTGTGTTTTCCACACATTATTTTAGTTTCTCCATACTTATAGGGCAGCTATAATCATCAAATTTATTTGGCACAATTATGGCAATTGGATGTGCCAATATTCCTGCCAAATTTTATGATTATAGCTGTCCCATAAGTGTGTCATAACATTAAAATGTGTGGAAAATGTATAAAATTAACCTAAAATCAAACAATCTAGCTCTATCTAAGGTATAACTGATGGAGATACGACAAAATGTAACAGGACAACACTTTTGGATCTCACCAAATCCGTACTGCTGGTGCAATCCTTTTTAATAGATGTTACCGTTTAGCCACAAGAGACCTCCAAAAAAGGTCCACACCGACTTTAAAGTTTCTCCACCATATTGAATTTTTTCGGGGGTTAAAAATTAACTTTTTTACCTTTTGAAATTTTCCTGTCGGTTACAGGCTATAAGCTAAGCTAAGTTTTCTAAGTTTCAAGTTTCTAGCTCATCTGGAAGTGGGTGAGTGATTCAGCCATGTGGCTTTATAGTAAGTAGTATAATGCTCTAGCTGCTTGAAAAACGAACAGTGATTATTTGAAATTGTATTTTCCGACAATAGAACCATCCTAGTTGGTTTGGGTCCCAATGGGCGTGAAAATGAGTGTGTTGGCATTACCGTTGGTTTCAGTGGCAGTTTATGCGATAGATTGGCCACCTCTAAGTGTGTACACTAAATTTACAAAAAAAAAGCATTAGTTCACTGACAGTTGGTATAACCTGTGTGTCAGCGCAATTTCCTTCGAATTTTTTTCTGAGCTCTTGAGGAATTTGACGCATCATGATGTTTGAGAAAATTATGTTTTGCTCGGAAACTTTTTGATTAAGTACAGATAATGCTTGTGCGTGCTTATTATAAGTTAATAAGAAGGAGCGAAGATTTTTACAGTCACTTGTTCAATATTGGGTAGATCAATTAAATTATCAGTGTCTAGATTAATTAAATACCAAATGTTGTAGTACCTCTTCTTGAGCAGATTCCAAGCAACTGTGTAGTTTTCTGCAGTGAGTAGAAGTGTCTTTATTATGTTTAGTAGTTCGGATGTTAGTGAAGTTAAGAGATACTGAAATTTCTCGAACTCCGTCAGAGACTTGTTGTTGTGAATGGTGACCTCATATAGACTTGAGTATGTTAACCATTGTGTGGGTTCACCAAAGAATTGTTTTAAATTAATTTTGGGCAGTCTAATATTGGACGCAACAGAGTGGTTGGATCCTGCTGATTCATTTAAAGGATCACTGGTGGAAACCAATAAAGGAGGGACTAGAGCATACTTACAATACAATGGATGTTCACATTTAAATCAGGAATTATATCCTGAAATTTTTCTATTTTTTTATCATACCCTTGAGTCTGGGTTGTGACATTGTATAATTTAACCAAGGATGCATCAAATTATGCCTTTTTATCACTCGATTCCTCGCCCAGAATTGTACTATTTTGCACCTGAATCGGGTTTAACGCATCACATCGAGAAATAATGTTTAGTTGATCCTGTATTTTAGTAAGTCTTGACTTAATTTGTTCTGCTTGTTGCATAAAGCTTGAGTACTTCATCTTGGATTATATTAAATCTTGAATTTACCAATAATATTAATAATAATAAATCTGCTTGTGCATCTATTTATTTGTAAGTATTTACTTGGGAACAAACAAAATATAAAGCAAAAAAAGAGAACAAATGTGATTTGAAACTGTCTATACACAATTTTGGAACTTATTCTTCTGTAGATAAAGTGTTTACGACGTCAGACCTGATCTTATATAAATTGGATGGTGATATTGCATTTTACCGTACACATAGTATTAAAATTAATATTGAATATTTAGTTCACAGTTCACAAATTAGTTAAATCTAGCTATGATTAAAGTGGCACGTCAACAAGAGTATATCAGTTTCGCCGGTAGCAAGTTATTATTATTATTATTATTAGCTCCGCGTCTTACTACCCGTTTGGGTTATACGCACTTACGCTAATGTGCAATGGTAGGGTGATTGTGAGATGAAATGGAGGACCTAGAGTTTAACGTGGAATCCGAACCACGGTGGAGGCCTGGCATTCCTCACATTCACAAGTTGTGATTAATACACATCTTGTCAGAGGTGAAGGAAGAGTTTGGCAATCAGATAAATCTGTGTCAGGACCGAGGATTGAACCCCGGACCCTCAGCACAGAAGTCCGACACCTTACCCCTAGACCACCAGGTCACCAGCAAGTTATTAAATGGCGGTCTTTCTTGGTGGCAATTCATATTCTGATATTCAACATAATTGTTTTTATTTTCTAAAGCAATTATTTTAACAGACTATTTTATTTGGTTGTCTTGAGATGAAAAAGTTCAGAGTTTACATATTTTTATTAATGTTTATTTTAGTGGACTTAAAGACACTAGCGTGGCACGAATGTTAGCTGAATAAAATAATTAAATTTATTGTATTATTTATTTAGAAATATCCACGGCCGGAGGACCAATGATTTTAATTTAATTTAGAGATAATTATATAAATGTTTGCGTAAGTAGAAATGGCGAGATCCTACCTGCTGTTGAAGATCCGATGACAGTGACCCAAGTAGGCCTACCTGGGATTGTGATGATGAGCTTGAAGAGCCTCACGTCTTTATTTGGTGTTCACTTCACACACATATAATGTCAGAGAAAGATTGCTACGATCCTTCTTTTAGAACTTATTTTCGGCCGTTAAAATATTGAAAGTATAGGGTGGTTACTAAATGATTAGACTTTTATTTCGTTGTGAGTTCAATTATATTTAATATATCGTAAATTATGCCTTACACCGTTGATATCATGAATTAGTAATGTTATTTTTAAAACACTACACTTGATTAAGTAAATTATAATTTGAGTACAACTTGAATGCTTAACAATATAGTATTGTTACAATATTATAAATAAAGTCCTCCCACAATTATTGCACCCAAGCTCCACCGGAGCGCCACACGATTCGCCCGAGTCCTACCGGATTTTTTTAAATAAGAGTGCTAGGTTTGCTCGGTCCAACCCTACTTAATATCTCGGTTGGACCGCTATTTACTGGTCATTACCTTTCCACCCTTCTTCACTTTGGTCACAGACAAATAATATACTCAGACACTTAGCCTCCAGGTTAAAATGGTTGTGCTCCTTTAGGCAGCTTGAGTCCTTCACCACTAGGATCGCTACGGTTAGTCCTATTCACCCAGCAGTGACACTAGCGAAGCCCAGTGTTGAAGAACTCAAGCTGGCAAAAGGAGCGCAGTGAAACCCCTGTAAGGTTGATAGTTTGTTTCTTACTTGTCTGTGACCTTGGTTGAATTTGCACCAATGGGAATTTAGCAAATTCAAATTGTGAAGAAGGTACTCGAAGCTTTTTTTTGTTTCCCCTTCCTGATGGTTAGGCCACGACTCAATTTCATCATCTTGTTGACCCCCCTCTTCCCCCCAGGAAAACTGTCGTTCTCTACATATTTAAATATTACAGATAAAATGTCCTTCAAGATGGGTTATTAAGATAAGTGATACTGAATTTTAGTGATGAGAGTTGTGAGCCGCGGTGGTGACTCACGTCCAACATTTAGAGAAACACTTTGCGGACAAAAGAAAAAACGCTCGTAAAAACACAAATATACCACCCTTACAAAAATAGATTAATGCAAAAGGGTGGTAGACAGAAAAACGTGATAATTATATAAGACAATAATGAATTAATATAAAAATATTCTATTAAGTAAACAATAATGGAACTTATATTAAAATTATACAATATAAAGATATAAAGACTAAACAGGTGATATCAGCACTTTGCTATAAGATTATTTCAATGTTGACATTAATGGTTCCTTTGCTATTAAGAGTGTATATCTTAAATTTGTTTTATTCTAACAAATGCACCTAATGTGTCAGGAGCTATGAGTTAAATTAGAACGCGCTAGCATTTACCTGAAGAAAATATAGAAAATCTTATCCTAGTGACATCAACCCGAATGCACGCTGCCGGAACTGGAACAGACCAATTGGCTGAAATTATTATCAGCGTTAGCTCTACCGATAGTTAAGATTAGTTGAAATTATATTGTTAAGGTTATAGAGGATGAACTTTTATTTTTGGAAATTCCTAGGGGAGCTTCACCTAATTTTCTGGTCTTTCATTTTTTACATTTAAGAATGTTCTTGGCGTATAACCTGAGCGGGTAGTAAGACGTGGTGATAAAAAAAAAGGAGTGTTATTCACTGCAGTTTGGGGAGGGGGGTCCTTACACCAACCACCCCAGTTTCAATCTTCCACCACACAAATGAATAATTTATTCTTCATGTTTTGGGCATTTTAAAACCCTTAATATCACCAGCCCTTAATCATAAAGATAAAATATTTAAAATTAATTTTGTTATTAATTAGAGTGTTCTCTCTATTTTCCTGGCAAATTTAATTTTCTAAATTCCCTCACGGGTTTTTTTTCCACTTCTACCAGAGTTCCATTTTGAAAATTAAAATGTTCATATTTCTATGTTAATTTTGATAACTTTCTAAGCCCACTTGCTAGATTTAAGCTCTCTACAACAGAAAGACGTGGTTTTTGTAATAGTTTGGGTGATTTAGCCCCCACCCCAATCCGCTCACACCTCCAGTAATTTCTCCTATTTGTTCTATTTTTATTTGGTTACCTGAAGGGGTTCTTCAACCTACTTGCCAAATTTAAATTTATACCACGCCTAAAAGCGATTTTTATATATACTCCCCCTATTTTTCCTTATATACCGGTTTTTTATTTAAAATTTCGAGTTTCTTCTGGATATTTTACCTTCCCTTCGAATTTAAGTTTTCTACCACACTGAAAATAAATTTTTTAAATTAATTTTGGAAATTTCAAGCCCCTTGGAACCCTATCCCCAATTGTACAATTAATGCTTAAAAATTTCAAATGTTAAGACTGGCTCGGTTATTTAGAGGAAATGCACACGCATTTGCATGGAGGAAAAGTGGGAAGCCCTTTAGGGAAAACCACTGGACACCGATGTAGGTTTTGGGATTGTGCCTAGAAAGAAATTATATATAACATAATATATACATTCATAAATTGATAAGCCCTTATTATATTATAATATATACATATTAATCTTAATAAATATGCAGACCCACATCGGTGGCTGTATGTATGGTCTAAGGCGCTACTCTCACAGTAGACCAGACTGCAGATGACGGGGAGATCGAGGCTCAAATCTCGGTTGGGTGTACTGGTTATTCTCTTAAATGGTTTTCCACTATCACAAAACGCAAATGTTGGTACACTTCCTATGAATATATTCTTCCTCGTCCCTAAAATCATAAGCGTAATTAGTATCACAATCGTATAACCTGAACAGTTGGTAAGACGAGGTGCTAAAAAAAATGTAAGCACGGTATTTAAAAAAACTAATGTATAAAAAGTTTCCTAACCAACTGAAAACAATTATATATGTAATATAGCGTCAAAAGTTATGCGAACACGTGGAATAAACGTCAACCTCGTAAATTATCGTTTACCTGTGACCGGTGGCCGGGGTGTGAATCCCGGCCGTGTGTACCGAAGTTTTTTATTTAACGATGTTCCACTCTCCCTCTACATTAATCCGGATATATTCCTTCTAAATACATATTCCTCATTCCAAGCCCACCAACTTAGTTAAATGTAGATAACCCGGCCATGTTGTTAAACTGTGCAAATATATAATAATATAAAGAGAGCCAATGAACATCATATCCATTTTTACACTAAACAAGCGTACAATAAAAATAAACAAATTTTTAACAAAATCAAAGTCCTTCTTCTTCTAGTTGTACTACATGAATATATGAACATTAAAGCAGATTAGATGAGCAGTACCCAAATTTGCTCAAATGTGAATACATTTCCTCCATATTCTACCTTCCTCATTCCTTTCTCATTTGCGTAAATATGCGACTACCCCGAACGGATATTAGACAGTTAAACACGCCATTATTTTAAATATATATTATTCTTACACCTCTTTGTGCTACTCGGCCAGTCTTTTCGCACATTAACGGTATGGGGAGGAGAATTTTAGATTAAATGTAACCTCATTTACGTTGAGGAAGAGTAAGAACCAATTTAAGAAATAACACCCTGTCTACTTTCGGCTAGGATTCGAAAATACATCTAATTTAATCAGTTTTAAATTTTTTTAAATAAAATGAAAAATAAAATAAATGTGTTGAAAAAATATATATACTCTTTTAAATCTAACACAATCAAAATCAGTTTAGTTGTGAAAATATTTAGTTTAAAAAAAATCCGATGCATGAGTCTACTTAAAATGCAAAGAGCTTTGAAATATATCTTCGAAATATCCAAGTAGGCAACTTCGTTAATTTATTTTCAAAGTATAATAATAGTACTATCTCCTTTAAAAAGATTTTGTGTGCTGAAACTCTAATTGATTGGTGGCTGGAGAGTACGTGCCTGCCCTCGGGTCCTCAGGTATTAATTGGATTCACAACGTGATAGATTTATGTACGTGCTATCAAAGACTAGATCCCTCAGTGTCGAGGGAAGGGAGTACTATGACACCTCAGCTACTGAATGACAGGGCAGGGCATACACATACATCAACAATGGTTTAGAAGTGAAAAACAAGCGATGTTTAAAAAAAATGGTTTTCTTCTCCTGTGTGTACGTAGACTAATGGCGTTATACTCATATGCTTTGATTTGTCGATGACAAGGATTGCCGGCTTCAGTTTCCAACTGGTTGTATATATTTATTTTTTTTCCTTTTAGGTTTCCTACTCTTCCACCATATATTTTTAAGAATTTGAGTACGAAGAGATAAAACATTATTGATAGGGTTATTCATATGCAATTAATCTAACGGAGTAGAAATGAACATGGTAGAATTTAGACCAAATATACCTTATTTGCATTAAAAAATATTTCTACACACAAACACATAGACATAATTTATGTATATATATTTTATAATTTTGATATTTGTTAATGAACTTGCTTAAAGTTTGACGTTTCTGTTTTATAGTTAATTACCCTACTACAAGCCAACAAAAGCCGTTAATCTAATAAACATATCATGATTCACGTTTTGTTCTATTCCGTACTATATGGGTACGAAATATTGGTGCCATACACATAGATATAAATATTGAGAAGCATACCATATTCATTATCCATTTTAATCCATCAATTTTATCAATTATTTGAAAAAGAGCTACGAGTAACAATATGGCATGGATCTAGAAATATAACTGGAAATAAACCAATATGCAAAATATTTAAAACGTGACTGATAATCAATTTGATTATTGTAAAATAAAACTTTTTATCACCCACCAATATTATAACTAATTTTTCAACTAATTGTGGCACATCTCGCTTCGGTGGCCACGGGGTCTAACGCGCTACTCTCATAGTAGACTAAACTGTCTATGATGGGGAGATAGAGGTTCGAATCTTGGTCAGGTGTACTGAAGGATGTTTTCCTAAATGTTTTTCTACTTTCTCTTCATGCAAATGCTGGTACACTTCCTATAAATATAGCCTTCCAAATTCCTAAGTGCATTAGCGTTAGTACACAAAGTACAAACCAAACGGGTTGTAGGTCATGAAGCTAAAAATAAAGTGGCACAGCATTTGTCATAGTAATCGATTATTGATTTAGTGCTTGAATCTGACACACCTGTAGAATACCACCATACTGTAACCGATTATTTAACTTTAACCTACAATGTTTTAGATTTTGAAGAATTAAGATTAAAAACATATTCATGGTGATGGCAATGTTAGCCAGACATGTAATGTACCCTATTTAAAGCCAGGTGATCGGGTGGGTCACCCAGATAAGAGGGTTGACCGCACATTTAGTATAGGAGAGTGGGCCCCAGTGAGACATATGCCAATATGAGACAAAGAGATTTTCTACTAATTTCTTTGTACTGGTAATTCTGTTCTTTTAGTGACGTTAGAATATTTTAGTTGTCTAGCTGTGAGTGTAGAGCTGTGTTGTTCCTGCCGTTTGTTAGAATTTCATTGTAAAAAAAAAGGGGGTTTTAGGTAAGTAAATCAATTTTTTTCATGCACTTGTAGATTTTACTGCATAAGGTGTTAATGGAATGAAATTTGCTTGTTAGCGGGCTAGAAGATCATTTGAATGTATACATTTATTGCACAATTTTAACAAATGTATGATTATAAGCTATAAATAGTGATTCAACTATTTGAAATAATTACAGTTCACGAGTTACAAGGGGTAAAACTTGCTATTTTATGTTTTTTACGTATCATTGTTAAGGCAAAGTTATGGATGTATGAGGATGAAGTTTAGTATAACTATACACTCATATGAGATGTCAAGAATAACATATTTTTAATATTAATATTATAAATATTTCATCTTTATATTTATTATTATAATTTTATTAATTTATTAATATTAATAAATATTATAAAAATTAATGTACATTTATAATATTAAAATAGTAAATATTTCATTGTGTACATCTCATAATATGAATGTCTAATTTTACTAAATTTCAAACCCATACATTAAATTACTTACCTTACCACTGATATGTGAAAAACATAAAATAACAAGTTTTACTCTTTGTAACTGGTGAACTGCAATGATTTGAAACCATTGAATGACAATAATTAACTTATAATAATACATTCTTGTTTAAAGTGTGCGATAAAATTCTGATGGTGGAATTACCTTAATCTATGGCTATTTATTTTTCCTTCTCAAGTGTGAACATTGCTTCATCATTTAAGGCAACCTTCATGGAGATTATTTGATCTTAGCTAACTAGTGGGCAACAGTGAGACGGTCATCTATGACGCTCAATGAGACTGTCTCACTTTTGACAAAACTTAAATGTGATTTATTTATTTCAAGGAACTATTTCCAATTCAATTATAAAACTAATTGTCTACTTTAAATATAAGACTAATTTAAGAATAAAGTTTGTACCACAATATTTATTTTTGTTGTGTGCTATCACTGATAAATTTGAACTAATAAATGACCCCACATCTGAAGAAGATCACAATAAAAACATTTCTAGACACCATTCTAAGTAAATGGTGGATTTGTCTTGCCGTCTATTATATGAGATCAAAATTAGCATATATCTTTTCAAACTCACATGAGTTTGGAGGAAGCCTTAAGGCACAAAATAAAAGACTAAAGTAAACCACCGTAATGCAATATCAACCATAGAAACGGATTCTACTGAAGTGTTAGAGCGTGTTCAGTTATTAGTATACAAGAAAATAGATGGTAATTCAAAACCATTCATAAAAAAAATCAAATTGGTAGATATTCGATATCCATAGCATTTTTCCTAAAATATCAAAATTATTTCTGAATATGACTCGTCCAATGGTACAGAATAGTTTTTCTACAGGCATTGGAGCATTCAAAGAACTTGAAATCAATCCATAAGTTGGGGATTACATTTTTGTTGAATTCTCGGGGGAAAACAGTGTGTAGCATTTATTGCTATAAGTACAGTCAACAAGGCAACAAAGCAGTACTTACCCAATATCACCACCCAGGCTCGGCAAGAAATC
>CABFWO010004297.1:54580-67727 GCA_902155825.1 Timema genevievae | reverse complement strand
ACAAAACTAAATAATAATATACCGACCCACCCATTTATAACATATCCACATCTCTACCCCTTCTTAACACCCTCACACACATTTACACTGACGGCCGTATCCAGGAATTGTGTCCGGAGGTGCGGGGTGGAGGGGTTGCTGTCAAGACTTTAAAATAATTGTAAGAGTGTTTGTAAGAGGGAATAAAGTAAATTAGAACAAAACATTTTTCCAAAACGTTTAAATGTTTAATTAAAAATCAAATTAACACATTAACCGCTACAGTGGTCTAACGCGCTACTCTCCCAGTAGACTAAAAATTTGATGACGAGGAGGTTGGGGTTAGAATTTGGGTCAGGTGTAGTGAGTCTTTTTTTTTCAAAATGGTTTTCCATTCTTCCTCCACGCAAATACGGGTACAATTCCTTTAAATACATAACCATACTAATTCCTAAAACGATTAGTGTAATTATTATATAAGCGTATAAACCGAATGGGTATTAGGACGCCGTGCAAAAAAAAAAAGCACACTTTTTCAAATAAAAAAAGATTTGGTGTTATTATTTCATTTCTTGAAATATATTGAAGCAAAATTAAAATGAGAAAGTTTCCAAAATTGTAAAAAAATTGTAAAAAATACTATATTAGTAAGGAGTGGATATATATATATATATCCATTCCTTACTGAGATAATATATATATATATATTTAGCACCACGTCTTACTACCCGTTCAGGCTATACGCTTATTTACTAACTACGATAATGAGTTAGGGATAAGGAATCTAGAGTTTTAAAGGAAATGTATCCGCATTTCCTTGTAAGTAGAGTAGAAAAGCATTTAAGAAAAACCACTCTTAGAACTCTCGACTGAGATTTGAACCCCGATATCCCTGTCATCGGCAGTTTATAGTCTATTGCGAGAGTGACGCCTTAGGCTACCGAAACATGTGGATGGATATTCATTATTTCTGAGTATCATCTACTATTATTGATATATTATTTGATTTTTAATTATAAGTGGTTGGCGGGAATGGGGTTAAACCTCCCCTCGGATACGGCAAATTGACCTACACACACACACACGCACACGCATCCAATCTCACACACACACACACACATAGAAATGATATATTAAAATATGTTTTTATTGTCTCTCCACATGCAGTGCTTTAAACATTTTTCTCTGTACACGGGAGTAAATATAATTAAATGTAAATAGAAATGTATTGAAAATTATTTGTTAATCATGTTATACCTTGTGTTTTCATCCATGATCGTCCTTAATTGGTTTTATTACTATTTGTGCACACATATTATAATTGATGTAATTTAATTTTTTATAAATTAAAAAAATGAACTAATTTAATGTATACTAGATAAAAAAAATTGTATAAGACTGAAGCTGTGTAGTTAAATAAAACTATATTGTATTCTTTTTGTCTTCAGTAATTAAATAGTACTATATGTGTGTTTAAACCTATTTATTGATAAAAATGGGGGTAAAGAGGTTACCTAGAAAACAAATGGTAGAATTAAGGTTGTGTCAACGCAGGACTTAAGATTCGGTGGGAGATAACTTAAATTGTCCGTATTGAAACTACAGGTTAGTCTGAAGGAAAGAATATTTCAAAAACTATAGTACCAATTCACTAGCGTTTTTTTATTTCTCTTTTTCTATATTTATAGAAATTAGCAATATCGAAAAAAAAATGTATTACTAGCCAACAATTAAAATTTAAATAAGAAGTTTTACGCTAAATGTTGAAATAATAAAAAACAATCCAAACAATTGATATTAAAAAAATTGTTACTCAATAAAATTAATGAGATTTTAAAACTTACATTTTTTTTACCGTTTTCACAAAAATACTTCTTTCCAGGCCCAACATATAAAGTTACTGTAACCGGCTATTTGGTTACACGTAGTTCAGCGGTTTTCTCCCAGGGCAACACTAACGTAAGGGTTCCCTTACCACATAGTAATTCTTCTTGTCTCTCTTTGAGCAACTTTCTTAATAAAAACAAACAACAGTTGCAGAAACTTTGGCAATCATTGGAAGGGGGAGAAGGGAATGCCGCGGTAAACTAATATTCCTATTTACGATGATAATTTTTACTTACAACTCTTTGAGTATAAATACCCACCTCGGTGGCCGCACGGTCTAATGTGCTAGACTGCCGAGGACAGCGAGATCGGGACTAGATCTCTGTCGGGTGCACTGTGGTGTTTTTTATATAGATAATAAAAGATAACTTCTTTAATTGGAAAATGCTCTTCTTATTGATAGTTAGTAAATCATTATTTTAATCCTGTTTTTTATATAAATATTCATATAAGTATGATATTTTCAGCGAATTACCGGAGTAATTATATTAAGACCCGATTGGATATTTAAATCAGTTTTATAATATAATGTACTTGGATTTTAGGACAAAAATTCATGTTAGGCCTTCTCTCTTTTTTTAACTCAAATAGGGAACGGGACTTTCTCTCATGATTATATTTGAATTTTGTTAAAGAAATTAAACAATATATTAGAGAATACTTTTAAAGGAACAACGATGACTTACTGGTTGTTGTTTATAAGAGTAATGATAGAGGTATTTTGATTGATGAAATTAGAGAAACTTGGAGAAAGAATAGCTTTTGGATCTGATACCACACAGCCCAAATTCAACTATTCCTGCTTATCAAGATAAACTTGATCATCTTGACCAAAACTATATCGAAGTTCCTTTAATAAATTGTAATGAAAGATTTTAAAAAAAAGAGAATTATAGACGCCATTAATAGGGTTAGTTTAATTAATGTTTATGTTTTAATTTATTTTATATTTATTTTAGTTATTTTTTATTTTTGTTATACCTCTGAATGTAAAACGGTTAAGAATATAAATAAGTTTATTATAGTCATACGAGATCAATGTTTGTGACTTCTTGATTATTTTATTAATAGTATTTCTTTGTCACATTAATCCATTATTATTATTATTATTATTATTATTATTAGCACCGCGTCTTACTACCCGTTCGGTCTAAACGCACTTTAGCTAATGTGTAATGGTAAGGTAATTGTGAGATGAAATGGAAGACCTACAGTTTGACGTGAGATCCGAACCACGGTGGAGGCCTGGCATTCCACACATTCATTTAGCACCGCGTCTTACTACCCGTTCGGGTTATACGCTTAAGTACTAATTACGCTAATGGATTAGGAATTGGGAGGGTTGCATTNGGAGGCCTGGCATTCCACACATTCATTTAGCACCGCGTCTTACTACCCGTTCGGGTTATACGCTTAAGTACTAATTACGCTAATGGATTAGGAATTGGGAGGGTTGCATTTAGAGGAAGTGAACCCGCATTTGCGTGGAGGGATAGTGGAAAACCATTTAGGAAAAACCACCCCCAGTTCACCCGACCGAGATTCGAACCTCGATCTCCCCGTCCTCGGTGGTCGAGCTCAACACGACTAGCGCGTTAGCCAACTACGCCACCAAGGCGGGTAACATTCACAAGTTGTGATTAATACACGTCTTATCAGAGGGGAAGGAAGGGTTTGAAAATCGGATAAATCTGTGCCGGGACCGAGGATTGAACCCCGAACCCCCAGCACAGAAGTCCGACACCTTACCCCTAGACCACTAAGTCACCACCTTGATTCACCTGTTCGGGTTATACTCATAATTTGTCATAATTACGCTAATGGCTTAAGGATGAGGTAGATTGTAATTTAGAGAAAGTGTACCCAACTTTGTGTGGAAGTTGAGTGGAAAACAATTTAGGATAAAACATCATCAGTAAACTCAACCGGGATCCAACCCCCAATATTCCCAACATCGGCAGGCCAATTTATGAGAAAGGGACGCCAAAGACTTTAGAGCATTCGACTACCGACTATGTGGATTTTTTTAGCACCACGTCTTACTACCTGTTCAAGCTATACGCCTATGTACTATATTACGCTAATGGGTTAGGGATGAGGTAGGTGTAATTTATAGGAAGTGCACCCGCATTTGCGTTGAGAGAGGGGTCAACCACCCTCAGAGCACCCGAGCGAGATTAAGCCCCAATATTTAGTCCTTGGCATTATAGTCTAACACGAGACAGCGCGTTAGACCGTGCGGCCACCGAGGCTGGTATGTGGATTATTCCAAGTTGGAATGGTTGTTTTACAATATTGAGGTTTTGACTATACACTTAGCTGTTTCATATCGTGCCAATGTTAAAACATTGTTTTGTTTTATTCGCTACGTCTTAATACTCGACGGGACTATCCACAAATTTATATTTTGGGGTGGATATATTATAAAAGGTAGGATTCTTGAGGAAATGTATCCGCATTTTCACGGAGAAAACTTGAAAAATAATTTGAATTAAAGTAAGAGAAACGTATGCACACCCAACAGGAACTCAAACCCCGACCTCTTAGTCACAATAAAACTAGGATAGACGAAACTAACATCTTTTCCCACGTGCTCACCTGTGTGGGTAGCGTGGTATAAACTACACACATCATTAAAAAGTATTCTAACATATAGTTAAATAAATATATATATCTATGTTATAATTTTATATATATATATATATAAAACACTATCGGTGAGCGCGCGGACTTAATGTCAGGTTCATAATCATGTTTTTCCAGGGATAGGCAATCTTGGCAGCAGGAACTGGGGACATATTTCCAAAATGGTTTCTTCTTCTCCCTTCACATATATGTGGGTACATTTCTCTCTAATTCTACCATCTTAATCCTTACCCTACTACCGTGGTTATAACCCATGTTGTTCGGACGGGTAATAATAAGCATAGTGTATATTTTATATATAAACTTTTTTTTTCAAAATCAATAATCACAAAATAATTAATAAATATCGCATTGGCTAGGCACATTCTTTATTATTTTATTGTAACTGTTTTATTGAGGGTTTCACTAACAATTCAAATTGCCATATTATAAAATATTAATTATTTTAACTTGAAGTTAGGAATTTAGAATAGATGTAGATTCATTTGAGTGAAGGCAAAGTTGCAAACAATTTCGTAAAACACTCCCGTATTTTGTAGTTTTTTTTTAATCAACGCGTCTTATTACCCGTTCGGGTTGGACGCCAACTACGCTAGTGGTTAAGGGATGAGATAGATGTAATTTGAGGAAGTGCACCCGACCGGGATTGAACCCCGATCTCTCCGTACTTGGCAGTCAAGTCTAACACGAGAGTAGCGCTAGGCCTAGCGGACTGCAGCCACGCACACATATCTAAAGTTTGTTACTGTTTGTTTTGTTTTGCAATTCCACGAAATAATTTTTTGCAAGCCGTGTTGGTGGTTTTCGTTCACTAATAATTCCTCGTCGGTTGCTTTGAACAAGAAAATTCCTCTTATTTCCCCTTCAACGAGAACAAATCACAATGTAGAAAATAACTACTAACGCTCTGAAGTATTGTGACAGACTTGATAGCTAAAATGATGTTTTGAAATCAACTCCGCTGAATATTAAGCCTAATTTATATTGTAAAACAACATGTTGGCCAACACGATCCCAACATGTTGTGTTATAATATAAACGCATTCCCAACTTGTTGGGGATGTTGGCCAACATGTTGGTGTTGGGAGAGCTGGTCAGAGCCAACAAGTTGTGTTGAGTTGTGTTGGATCATTTGTTGGAGATAATAAACGACCAACCTAACATGTTGGCTGATTTGAGCGGTTCTGCGCATGCGCTAGAGAGTCGAGTCAGTCTCTATTCTTGGCAACGCACGTGTTTTGTGGGTATACATAAGGCTCCCATAAAGCTTAGATTTGTAGCAAATTTTTCTCCCGGAGTCACAACATTTTTCCTTTCCATTTTACCACGTAAGGATACAGAAGTGTAATCAAGCATTCAAAGTCCACATATGTTATGCTTACAAAGCTATCAAATCCACTTTGCAAATGCAATTTGACGTTTAGCCAAAAAAACTTCAAACTCCCCACCAATTCTTACGTTTTGGTTTTTTCTGCAAGAGTACACTTCTTGTCAACACAATAAATGAAGAATGGCAAGTAATATGATGTTATCCATAGCTAGAAATGTGTAGAGTGATTAAAAACTAGCAGAGGACCCAGGATGTTGGTCCAACAAGTTGGCGACAGTAAACGCAACTTACTTTTCCTCATGTGTTGTCCCCCAACATGTTGGGTCCAACTTGTTACATGATAAAAAAGGCTTTAAACACAAACACAGCCAACTAAGGGCACTAAACACCAAATCGTATTGTCAATAGTCTGATATCTAGACAAGTTTTTCTCTAAAACTCTCACTAGCCACGGATTTCTTAAAGGGCCATTTTCTGGCCGACGTACTTAGGAAAATGTTTGTTCGAAGAGGATTGAAGATAATGGAGAGTAGATGAGGTTACACAGTGATGAGTTACATACTCTGCACTCATCCCTAGACAATGTTAGGGTGATAAAATCTCGCAGGCTATGGCGGGCAGGACATGCAGCGAGAATGGAAGAAACTAGAACCACTTTCAACATATTGATTGGCAAACACAAAGTTTGGATATCATTGGGAAGGCCTAGATAGAGATTGGAGGATAAGATTAGACTGGACCTTAAAGAAATAGGGTGTAAAGAGGTGGACTAGATAGAACTAGCTAAAGATAGGGATAGGGTGTGATGAGGTGGACTGGATAGAACTAGCTCATACTTTTGTAAGTGCGGTAATGAATTTTAGAGCTCCTAGTACCATAGATTAAGTCATATTATTGTAGGACATAAATATTAGTAAGGTAGGGTAAATATCCATAAATGTCTGTAATCTGATTTAAGAGTGGAACGGCCTACACATAAACCCTGTCCATGTTACGAAGGGTGGTCCGTGAGGCCTCTTCCCCTTTCAGAATTCTACTAAATAGTAGGATTTTGATAGGAAAAAAAGACATTTCAGACAATTATTCATACCATGAACAGGGTATACCTGTTACGAAGCAATTCATTCCCTAATCAACAGCCCTTTTTACCTATACCTCACCACCTCACATGTAAGATTTGATAATTTTCATCATACAGTATCAAAGAAAATGATCTCAATACCTTTAGAATATGAACTCTACGTACTTCAGACATTGTCATGCTTTAAAAAAAATTATATCTTTAACTACGCTCCTGGATAACTTGTGTAAACAGCAAGAGTCAATACAGAAGAGAGTAAGCTGTCCACCCAGTGAGAATACGAGCTACTGGCTAACTGCAAAGCCATTAGCTTACAATATGTAAACTAGGCCTTGCGGAATTTAATTTTTAACAACTAAATTCTTGGATTCTGCTAAATATAGTATTAATATACAAATATCTGCTTCATAGGTAATTGTCATCTCCTTTCAACGCAAACCTCTCCAGCTTAGCGAGGAAAGTGTATTTTACAACCATACAAAGAGAATACAAAGTTTATTGCCTGAATCATCTTGTCATTCCGACAACTGTCGGTTGAAAAATAGCAATTCATTTATAAAACCTCGATATGAAACCACTGGCCCTAAATATCCTCAAACAAGAACGATAAGGCAATGGGTTGCATATTAACATTTTATTGAAATAGATTAAAAAAAGGGAATTTAATAAATACAATAACAAATCACAGTGTGTGTAAGTGGGAAGGGCGTAGCACAAGGTCTGGGCTTGAGTGACCCTCAATTTTATAGCCCTAAATGCCTGCATTTCCTACAGCAAAATATTTAAAGATTTAACCTGTCATTAAATACAAAAAGATAAAGTGACATTAACAGCCCATACCGGAAGTAGGTAATAGATCAGAAGTGAGTCTAACTAATCACAATATACACTATAATAATAAATTTATACACCCGAAACTGTGGCATAAAAAAAACACAGGTTATCTAATATGGGGGCAATTAATATAAATTTACAAACGCCATCTAGTGGCCTCAAGATAGAGTAAATTATATTGAACATTAGCTTATTAATATGACCTAAAAATTATTATAATTCAAGTCAACCATTTTAATTTACTATTTAAATTTAAATAAATAATTTAGTATCAAAGCCGAAAAGATTATTTTTAAATATTTGACAAAAAAAACAGTTAAAAGTCAATTTTTGAAAAAAAATAAAATTATGGTGTTAGCAAGCTTTCCAAAGACAACGCTGCTTACCTAGACAGTCAACGGTGGTATGATTATATATAAGGAGAAATAGCGACATGCCCAAGAATCCCACACTGCCATGTGTGAGATCTGACTTCTACTGTTCTCTACACATCTGCAACTAAGCTAAACTATCGATGGGTTCTGTGGGGGTGCGTCAGGTTGAAACCTATGCACTTTACGATGAGTGATAGTTTGAAAGAAAGAAACTAATCTAGTAGAGTAGGGTGGGGCAACTCCAAGCAGACTAAAGAAGAGATAATCCCGGAGCCACCCCACTGAGTGTTAATAAGAGCAGTAAAAAACCACTCGACAGAAGTGAGAGGAAAACCTGCGATAGCATCGTCCTTCACCAGAGATATGGTTTTAAGCATATACTCGGTAGCGTGGGTAAATTACGGCATACGTTAGGGATCAAATTAGATCTACGACACAGTTGTCGCTAGGATGAAAACATAACTACCGTCAAAACATGCCAATTTATAATCCTTTACCTACTTCAAGTGATCCCAGAGGTGGATATACGGGAATACATAAGGAGGTCTGAGATAAGTAAAGGAAGGGGAATATGGCGCATGTGTAGAACCAATGGAGCATCTGGCTCTCATCCAGCAGGTTCTAGCTTCCGAACCTTCCCGAGAGTTTCTCCAGTCTCGGAGCATCTACGAGTATAGGGTACCGCCAAACTCGACGAGCGAGCGACTAAAATATAAAATAGAACACATTGGTTGTAATGAGAGGTGGCCAGACTGGAGCGAGCGATCGTTCGCGCTTGGGCCGGTACAGTATAGTTTACAGGCGCTGGGCAATATTATTATGTTGGTTCACTGAGTGCTAGGAAAACTTCTCATTTTGACATTTTTATTACTATCGATAGGTTTAGCACACTTGCTACTAACGGCCTAATTTAATTGTAAAATTATGGTGTTAGCAAGCTTTCCAAAGACAACGCTGCTTACCTAGACAGTCAACGGTGGTATGATTATATATAAGGAGAAATAGCGACATGCCCAAGAATCCCACACTGCCATGTGTGAGATCTGACTTCTACTGTTCTCTACACATCTGCAACTAAGCTAAACTATCGATGGGTTCTGTGGGGGTGCGTCAGGTTGAAACCTATGCACTTTACGATGAGTGATAGTTTGAAAGAAAGAAACTAATCTAGTAGAGTAGGGTGGGGCAACTCCAAGCAGACTAAAGAAGAGATAATCCCGGAGCCACCCCACTGAGTGTTAATAAGAGCAGTAAAAAACCACTCGACAGAAGTGAGAGGAAAACCTGCGATAGCATCGTCCTTCACCAGAGATATGGTTTTAAGCATATACTCGGTAGCGTGGGTAAATTACGGCATACGTTAGGGATCAAATTAGATCTACGACACAGTTGTCGCTAGGATGAAAACATAACTACCGTCAAAACATGCCAATTTATAATCCTTTACCTACTTCAAGTGATCCCAGAGGTGGATATACGGGAATACATAAGGAGGTCTGAGATAAGTAAAGGAAGGGGAATATGGCGCATGTGTAGAACCAATGGAGCATCTGGCTCTCATCCAGCAGGTTCTAGCTTCCGAACCTTCCCGAGAGTTTCTCCAGTCTCGGAGCATCTACGAGTATAGGGTACCGCCAAACTCGACGAGCGAGCGACTAAAATATAAAATAGAACACATTGGTTGTAATGAGAGGTGGCCAGACTGGAGCGAGCGATCGTTCGCGCTTGGGCCGGTACAGTATAGTTTACAGGCGCTGGGCAATATTATTATGTTGGTTCACTGAGTGCTAGGAAAACTTCTCATTTTGACATTTTTATTACTATCGATAGGTTTAGCACACTTGCTACTAACGGCCTAATTTAATTGGTAAGATCATAAACCATACCTATATATATATATAGGTATATATATAACTGATATGTTAAAATACTTCAATATTATTATCAAAGTAGGCCTTTACAAATAAGAATCCCCATTAGCATGGATAGAGGATGGGAAAACCACAACAATAAATCACTTGTCAAAAACCACCCTCAGTTCACTGAGCCCAAATTCGAACCTTTGCCTCCTCGTCAACAACTATCGAGCACTATCTGCTAATCACGCGCTCACTCGCTTGCCAGTTTGGCCACGCAGTCGCTCAGTCGCTCGCTCGCTCGCACGCTTGTCAGTCTGGCCGAACCCTATATCGTTAACAGAGTCTCGAGACGTGTACAGCGTAGAAACCATTACATCATCTGATAAGACGTGCTATCCCGGCTCAGAACAACAATCTCTTCACTTTAACGGGTGGGTTAAAGCTGGATGGACGGGTCAAGTATCTTCAGAAGTGTAAATACCATAATTTAACAATCATGTTTGTAACATACGTACGTCTCGAATAGTATTGTAATATATACTTATTCAGCATTAATGCCTTGAAATTACTCAAATATGCCTAAAAATGACTTAAAAATTACAAAAACCAAGAAAATATGAGCTAAAATTTCAAAATTAAAAAAAGAAAGACAATAAAATGATCTATAAAATACACATTTATGCAATAGGTGATCCTGAACGGAGTTTATGTACTTATAACTATTGTCTGTGATGAACAGGGAAAAAACCAGATTATACGTAATAAAAATCTGGCTCATAACTGTTTTACAAATTGAATCACCTATTTCACGTCTATGTTTGAATTAAAAAGGGGAAAGGGAACTATTGGCGGAATGCAGAGATGTGTTTCGCGTTTCTGTCCGCGGTGTTGGATATTAAATTCCTCATTGCCTTTGTATTGCCGGGATAAACAATGGTAACGTTATATGGAAACGATGGATTGTAATTTTGTCCGACCAAAAACGTTTACTATTTTTTTCGTTTCTTTTGACAATATATTATAACAGTCTCGTATATCTGGTTATACATCTATTGTAACATTCATTTTATTTTTTAGCATCAACATATCTTCCTACTCGTTCAGGTATTACGCATATCTAGGTACTAATTGCGCTAGTGTGTTAGGGATGAGTAAGGTAGAGTTTAGGGGAAGTGTACCTGCATTTGTGTGAAGGAAAAGCGGAAAACTATTTAAAGTAAGCCACCCTAAGTGGATTTTCAAGCCACTTAATTGAGTAGGAATGAGAAAGAGGCAAAATTTAAAGAAAACGTACCTTTATCTGTGGAGATGGAGAATAGAGAGCAACTTTTTTTTTAATATCCTAAGTATTCCCGGCTGGGATTCTAAATCTAACCTTTCCGTGGCCAGAATGACACAGTCCGCGTATCCACCGATGCGGATGATATCGACTAAGTTTGTATGCTCCACAACGGTGGAAAGGGAAGTGTTTGAGGACACAAGGAACAAAGGCAGCAGTATTGTCATGTCTGGTTTGCCGATGACGGATATGATCAGTGTTAAAATTCAGGGCCGGGTGTCAATTTCACCTGTGAGGGAACTGCATATCTTAAGGAGGAAACCTTTATCTACGCTCTCTCTCATTCAACTGTTGCCAAATCTCCTCGCTTTCAGTTATGTCTGAAGGTGGTGTACTGGGGTAAGAAGGAGCTACTGGCAACCTCGACTAACCAGCGTTGCCAAACTTGTCTAATATTTGAGGGGAGATTGACCACACGAAAACGAGATAATGACAACGCAGTTTCCCAATAGTAACCGTGCAGTTGCCACAGCGATGATATCCAGTTTTTCCCCTCTACGCCTTTTCACTCTCTTCCTCCACACAAATATGGGTACAGTTTCCTCTAAGCTCTACCTTCCTCACTCCTACCCCATTAGTGTAAGAATGGAGACAAACCAGAAGAGTAGAAGAATACAAACGTAAAAATAAACTTGCCAGTATTTTTTTTTTTTTTGCGGGGGGGTTGGGGGTGGATGTTTGTTGAGAGAAGTAGGGATGGGTGGGGAGGTGGGGAGGCGTTACTGCATGGCTAGACATGGAAAAAACTGTATAAAAAAGAGGTGTGTAATGGGGGGTGTGGGGGAGGAGGATTGGACGAATAACAAAGAAGGAACACAGTAAAAAAGAATGAACAATAGAGTAAAGATTCTGATCAAAGTTTGATACGAGGAAGGGAAGGACAAACACAACTTTCTCCCCTCTCTTGTTTTTATTTTACATTTGGAGAGGGGGGGAAACACTTTCTCTAAACGAGTTTTCTTTCATTAGAGATAAGAGTAAACTAAAAAAAAAACTAAAAGATACTTCATCACCGAACTCGTTTAACACATTTTTATAGTGATGGGAACATATTTCTGACATGTTATGACGTCAAGTGGGTCATTAAAGCTCTCACGTCTGTAACAGGTGAAGGAATACGTGGGAAAAGGCGTAAGATTCATCTTGTGTGGCTCACTGGAGAGTGAGGGAGGTCGGGGTTCGAATCCCGGTTGGGTGTACTGAGAGTGATTTTTTTTTTCACTAAATGGTTTCCCAATTTACCTCCACGCAAATGTGGGTATGTTATTTCAAAAATGTCTACCTTGTTTATCACTAACCCATTAGTTTAATTAACGTGTGCATATAGCCCGGATGGTTAAAAAAACGTGCTGCAAAATATAATAGGCTAGCCAGGTAAGAAAGTAAAACACAAAAATACAGTACATAGAACATTTGAAGGTTACAGGGAAAAAAGGTGGAGGTTCAATTTTAACTCAAATTTAGTTAGTGCTGATATCTTTAGACAATCACAATACCTTTGTAATACACTTTAGATTATGGTTAAAAGAGCTCTCTGTCATATTTAAATTAATTAAAAAAGTATTATTACTTATGGGGTTTGACCTGGAAAATGTGTGTAATGTGACTTTTGCCTTTTTTACTTTGTACCCTTAATTTATTTCTACCCTCTTGAATATTTAAGGGATTTTACACCCCAATTCCATTGATCTTTTAGTTAAAACCGTCTCCCATACAGTGGGTCTGATTACTAGTTTAAACCCTGGGGATGCAAAGTTTGGTAATGTTAAATCCCTACAGTTCCCCTATCTCCCCTCAACTCCCCCCCCCCCCCCCCCC
>CABFWO010004297.1:29480-54481 GCA_902155825.1 Timema genevievae | reverse complement strand
ATGTTAAATCCCTACCGTTCCCCTATCTCCCCTCAACCCCCCCCCCCCCCGCCCGAGTCGCTAATGGAACATTCCGCGAACTCTTCTAATGGGATTCCTTGTCGGCCGGTACTGATTGAAACACGTCTTTTAAATATTCATGGTGTGACTTAGGACCAACGCGAATCTTAAGGGTTAGTAGTTTCGTGGTAGTTTTGTGGGAGAAGATGGCTCGTGGCTTAGAGGTTACAAGGAACCACAAGTCGAGGTCATTCCTGATAATACTTAGGATGGTGTTGACAAATATGTTTACCAGTTTTGCACGGAAACCCAGATACATCTCTGGTTAGATTTAGGGTTTACAATGCGCTGTATCTTCTGGTCGGCGCAAAACAGTAGTGCCACGGGACTCCTTGTCCTAAAGTTTCATAGCTTAGTTGGGCCACGATCACTGACCAGAGGGCTTATAGTCATAGCTTGGTTGAGCCACGATCACTGACCAGGAGGATTATCATCATAGCTTGGTTGGGCCACGATCACTGACCAGAGGGTTTATAGTCATAGCTTGGTTGAGCCACGATCACTGACCAGGAGGATTATCATCATAGCTTGGTTGGGCCACGATCACTGACCAAGAATATTATCGTCATAGCTTAGTTGGGCCACGATCACTGACCAGGAATATTATCGTCACAGCTTAGTTGGGCCACGATCACTGAACAGGAGAATTATCGTCACAGCTTAGTTGGCAATTTTTGTCTGTTCTCTAATAAAACCATCTTTAAAGGGAACTGTTTATAAAAATGTTTCCTTGATAACGATTTTATCACTTGGGACTGCAAGTAGCGATCCTCGTGTTGAAGGACTCAAGCTCTCCCAATGAGTGCAGTCATTTAAACCCTAGAGGCTGTGAGTCTGGTTTATGTTTGTCTGTGACCTTGACATTAAAGCTGAAGGTGGAGCTATTGAGGATCTAACCAACCATTGGGTTGAGTACTGGACCCCTAATTTTGAAACTTGCGAAAATACTCGCTAGCGAGCAAACTCGCAAATTGCAGGCTGTACCAAAATAGAGCTAATTTTGAAAGGTTTCTACTGTCGTACGAGTCAGTGTAGTGTCGTTTCGCTTGCGAATGAGTTTTAAATCTAACAACATTGTAAAACCATGACACCAAAGGATTAAAGTGATGGGATGCCACAATCCACTATTCTACAAGATACGTAACTGAAAGTAAACACTATTATTGTATTGAGTGCATCATGTAAAACGATTTGTTTAATTTTATTAGGAACCCATCTTCCAGTTATTTGCATCTGTTGTCTCAAAAATGTTCTCAGGATGTATAAGTAGAAGTTAAATTGTTTAGCAGTCTTAATATTCAATTTAGCTCAATTGCTAGCGTCCTGGCTAAAAGTCGCATAGTCACGAGATCGATCTCCCCTCGATTATAATATTTTTATTTTTTTGCATTACATTAAATAATTTGTTAATAATTAAAATTCAGTGAAATATTATTTTATTTTTTCAAATATTTTTAAAACATAAATATGTCCCAAAGGTTTTTACTATGTGAATAATAATTAGCTTGATTAGCCTTATTTTTAAATGTGTACATTTTGATGTCGTAAAACCCATTAATTTAATTTTTAAATAATCACTTACATACAAAATTTCAAAATTAATTTAAAGTTTTTAATTTACTACCTTGTCAAATTTTTTTAAAGAAGAATATTATGGTAGTCTACGTAGTCTCAAATACCTTGTATACTTCTATAAAAAATATTTAAAACAAATCATATGCGTACTAATACATAATGGTGTGTGAAGCTTCGACATCTACAATAACCTTCGCAGATTCGAAAAATTTCGAAGGAAGGATAAAACTTTAATAAATTATCAAACGATTTAATTTTTTATTACTAAATATTACAGTTTTCAATATTTATTAATTTTAAAACCGTTATCAAACAGAATTTTAACACTGACTAGTAATTTAACTAACACAACGTGAGCATGGATCAAAAACGGTTAAGTAAATGTTAATATATTATATTAATTGTCGCCAACATAGTTTTGTAAAAAAAATACCTATAAAGAAATAACACCATGGTCACTGGTATGAAGCAGAGAAAGTGCTTTAGTTGTGCTATCATCGCAGCTGGCATCTAATGTTTGGTCCTTAATATTCTATTTCTTTGGAATTATCTGTGACAAATTTACAAGTGCAGTTTGACAAGAAGTTTTTCATAGCTTATTCACATTTTCTTTACCATACAAAATGGCTGATATGAAAAGTAGGAACGAAAACGGAATTTAATTTATAATTATTATCAGAGAAATGCAGCTAGAAATATATGCATGTGTAAACTTTGCAAAATAATATTATAAACGCCACAATGTAAGTAAAAATTAAAATTTAATTGATAAGCTACTAAGCTTGTCAGCAAGCCTGTGTGTATTAATCATTAATATAGCCCTTAGGTAACAAATAAGGAAATTTTCCTGGCTCTTGTTACTGACAAGATCTAGAAAAAAATTAATTAAAAAATTAAAAGAAGCGTTAAGTGACAACAACAAAAATCCTAGGTAGCTTCGACTTCGACTTTTCTTCGCGAGTTTCAAGATTCGCTTCGACTTCCCTTAGCCTTTAAAAAATGGCCTTCATACACCCTTACTAATACTACAATCATTTTGACATTTTTCAATATAAAACTGCCGGCTGAATAACAAAAAATAATAAAATGTAACATCTAATAAACATTGGACAAATTATCTTAGAAGAGATGTTGAAAATATTGCTATAAGAATTTTCCTCGCTCTCGAGAAAACTGATATTGCCAAACGTATGATTTTTCCGCAATACCTGTCCGGTACCTAGCGCCTTCTACGTTTTCCGTGATCCATCTGTTCTTGTTGGCGCGGAAGGATTCTTTGGTCGGTTGTGAAGCCAAACCACTCCTTTCACCCTCCCACCGATCATCCCACAAAATGGATTTTAGACTTGCACTCGACAGGGACATAATTTATTCCGGTTTACAAGGGCTCTTAAGATTGGGAACTGAATTCCAGCTGTATTTACTGAGGGTTGTTTATATTTAATGGCCTCACTTATCTCTTCACGTGAATGCTGTTACATTTTATTTGCATTCTACCTTCCATATACCCGCCCTATTATCATTATTAGAATACGTTTATACACCCTCTTAAGTGATTGCAAATTCTAAGCCGGCGTGGTCTAACTAGATACAAACATTTTACGCAGTAGTGTCTTGTAAGTAGGTGAAAGGGTTGGTTTGGGGAGGGTGGCATCTAGGATCTATTACTTATATACTTATATGTGTGTATAGTACTCAGCCAGAAGGTTGGTTGGACCCTCGACAGTTCCACCGTCAGCTGTATAGCCTAAGCAGCATTGAAGATGCGTACTAGGGAAATGAGGAGTGAGGTAGTTTCCAAAACCATTTAAACGCAGGTGAACTAGTGACTCAACTGTAATACACCCATTTACCTTATGTACAAAATGGTGTGTTGGGGGATCAAAAGTTTATCATAAATACCAACTTAATGATTATTGAAATTATCTCGGTGAGGATGTACTGAAATTAAAATCCAAACAAATAATGCCGACTATAAATGATGATAGGCTGTAAAGTAAAAGGTTGCAGTGGTTGGGGCATGTGATGAGAATGATGGAGGACAGAACGCCTGACAAAGCTCTACCGAGCTACACTTGATATCATCTCTGAGGTACCTGCACGACTTCTATTGGGAAACAGCGTTGTCATTTTATTGTTTTCGCGTGGCCAATCCTTGATTAAATATAAGATATCGTGCAACGTTGGTTATCGAGGTTACCAGTAGCTCTTTCCTACCCCAGTATACCACCCTTCAGACATAGCTGAAAACGAGAGGAGATTTTGCGACAGCAAACCGAGAGAGAGCGAAGATAAAGCTTTTCTTCATAAAACTTGAAATACCCTCAGCGATGGCATTGGGTGTAGAATGAATGATTATGCCAATAGCTATGTGGAATTTGTAGATAACCAATAAACCACCAATTGATCAAGTTTTTTTTAGATAAGTGCATTTATATAATGAATATCACCACACAGGTTGCAAATCATTACAATTATTATGGCAATAACCATATGGAGGGGACCACCTTTCAATTAATTTAAATTAGTTGAAAAATGACATAATTGCATTTGTATGGTTGCCCTCTTGATTTATTTTCATTAAAAATCATTCCTATTCACGATGATTATTATTATTATGATCGGATGACAAAAAAATTCGTAGCATACTTAGTCAACTAAACAGCTCTTTGTAATATTAATGGGTGATTTGTGTCTGGGAATGGTTTAGAAATACAAAATAATTCATACGATAATTCGAGCTAACAATCAATTAGCCACGATAGGAATGCTCTTTGTACTTTCAAATTTGTTTGCGTTAGCGATATATTCCAAAAGAGATAATTTCATTGATGGGACTGTAGATCTCTACGATGATATAATAGACTCTCTGCCATGTTGGTAACTGCTTTATTTAAAATAGATGTGGGTTTGATAAGACCTTCATTGCAGCCCACACTGCCATGTGGTTTATGGTGTCAGTCTCGCTTCACATTGTTTGCTGGAGACAGGAAGTTTAGAGTTTGAATCTTAGCCGAGTGCTTTTTTTTACCTAAATATCTTCTCACTTTTCCTCCACGCAAATGAGGGTACATTTCTTTTAAGATCCTATCCCTTTGGTGTAATTATGTATATAATCCAGAAGTGTGGCACTAATATATATTAAAAATAAGCATGGGTACTTTTAAAAATATGTTTATTATTTTTTAAATAAATACAATCAATTTTAATTTAAACGAAATTGAAGTGTGGTAATTTTTACCAAAACAATAAATTATTTGACCTGCGATTTCTGAATCCGGTGACTATAATATATTCTCACAACTTGCAAACTAACTTTATTCTATAACCATCACATTATCTGGTTCCCATACCATTAATTCATCACTGCGAATTTCACCAACCATAATTTTTTCCCGACCACGTCAGGAATCAAACTTGGGACTGATAGATCAGTAGTAAGCCACGCTACCGATTGACCACTTATCATAACTAATTTATGGTAAGTAACTAAAATACCTTCCAGATTTAAATATATAGTTCTATGTATAGTAAAAACAGTAAGTGTGAAGGAGGTAATATTTTTATTTGTGGTAATTAACGTTCACTTTATAGAAACAAGGATGTGTAACACATGACTTACAAACTGGACAAATTTAGAAGAAGACACCTAGAAATAAATATCCAACTCTTAGTGCCAACTTTTATCTGGGAAGCCTGATGACTTGGAACGGAAACTGTACGGAAAGCTAGAAAGACGTGGTAAAGTGAGCATATGGAAGGGTGAGTGGATTGCTGACAGCCAAAAGAATCCCGATTGAGCTATTAAAGAGGTTTTCAAAGTGCTTCGTTTGGGGTGTGGTGACGTATTAATCTGAGACGTGGACAACCAAAAGGAGGGAACAAAGGTATCTGGAGGGTTTTAAAATATGGTTATGGAGAAGAGTGGAGAAAATGAGATGGATGGACAGGGTAAGAAATGGGGAGTTTAAGAGAGTAGGAGAAGAAAGAAGCCTGATGGGGTTGATAAGGAGAAGAAAAAACATCTTGGTTGGGCAACCCATTACGTAGGAATTGTTTAATAAAGATGATCATGGAGGGAAAAATAGAGGGGAAAAAGAGGACGAGAAAAAGAAGAAAGTTTGGAATGCCAACGGCTATCAAGAAAGGAAGAAGCTACAAAATGGTGAAAGAAGACACTGGGGACTGAGGAAAATGGAAGACGTCCAGTTGTCTCAGGACAGATACACATAAGAAGAAGAAGAATTGTCAGGATTTTCAATATTTGGATATCAACACAAACATTAATACTCTCCCCGTGGAATCAACAACTCATCCATGAGGATGATCTCGTATCGTTAATCCTTGTCGTAGACGCCCTTGTGGACTTCTTCATAAAGCTGATCCCAGAAAGCCAAGCGTTCTTTCTCCAGGTTGACCTTGAGACTTAGTTCGGTGTCGATTCTCAGGTAGTAAGAATCCGACGCTGTGATTGGTTTCCAAGTGACGTCAAGACCACCATTAGGATCCCTAAGAGAATAAAATAAAATATTTTATTTCGCTCCACGTTTTACTACCCTTCTGAGCTATATGAATTATAAAAAAAATCACATTGGTAGAGTAAGGATGAGTAAGGTACAATTGAGAGTCAATGTATCTGAATTTGCATGGAGGTAGAGTGGGAAAACCTTGAGGGAAATCCAACCTCAATACATCTGAAGAGGATTTGAGCCCCAGACTAGACTAGTCTGACATTTTAGTCTGCGTGCTCACCTATGCAGTTATAAGTTCAATGAGAGATATAATTACCCACTTCGGTGGTCACATTATCCAAGGCGTCACTACCTCAATAGACTGGCCTGACGTTGACGGGGAGATCAAGGTTCTAATCTCAATCGGGTGTTTTGAAGGGTTTTTTCTAAATAGTTTTACACTCTACCTCCACAAAAATATGGGTACAGTACCTCTAAGCTCAACCTTACTTATCCTCAACACATTGTAGGACGCGGTCCTAAAAACCATATAAAGTATTTTTACTTCGTCAGCAATAACGTCTTATTCCCCATCCGCGCTATCCAAATATTTATATTAATTGGATAGGGAGGAGGAAGGTATTTATTTAAAGGAAATGTATCCACATTATCCTGGAGAGAGATTGGAATACAATTTTATGGAAGCAGCGCCACAATACACAACTAATAAAGATTTAAACAACTATATCCCTGTCAAAACCCCCTCTCTCCCATAAGTCGCCCCCAGCCAAGAGTCAAACCATGACCTCCCTCCCTCCGGTCATCATTCTATATATTGTCACGTCTAAGACTACACGACCACCGTTGCGGGTCACTCCATGGGCCCTATAACCATCCCCGTCAGTCACCTTCCTATATATATCCTCGTCTAAGATCACACGACCGCCTTCGCGGGCCAGTCGATGATTCCTATAACTCCTCCATTTCCCCCTCACCCGGTCTTGGCGAAGTTGGTCCAAAGTGTGACCATCCTGCGGAGTGTCATCATCTCTGGTGAGTCTGAGGACACCTCCACCTCGACCTCGAACTCGGAGAAGATGTAGTAGAGTTCGTCCGAGTGAGAGGCTCCTGTAGAAAGAAACATGGCGGGGACCACAAGCATTTATTAGGGCGGTATTACATTGATAAAACAAAACATGATGTGGCTTTTGACCATCCATCAAAGGTATTTAATAAAATGATATTTTTAACGAATATTAAAAAAAAATTACATCATATAATATGCTCCAGGGCAGGCGTCTCAAACTTTTTTAATCAAAAGGGCCAAAATAATTTTTTTAAATAATGAGAGGTCTGTTTTTAAGAGAATTTAATACTGTCACCGTTTTTATACTGCGTTTTAAACTGCTTTAGGATTGAGGTCAGCTCAGCCAGAGTGGGGAGTGGAGGCTCGTCACATGCTCGACCGATCCGTGAAGGGTAGTTGTCATAGCAACCGATACACGTTGCCAGATTTCTTGACAGTCGTCGAGTATGCTTGCATAGTAGTAGTGCGCGAACTCCCGCTATGTGGCAACTATGCTCTCCAGCCTACCCACCACGCGGATCCTAAAGCAGTTTAAATCGCAGTGTAGGCGTTACAGCTAGAAAGTATCAATCGCTATCAGACCACACGGCTTAATACAACGGTCTTCGCTGTTTTTTGTAACTACTTATATATTCTGTCCTATCTTGTACTCTCTTTGACCCTTCACCTAAAACCAACCTTTATCATGGCAATAAGAAGAGGGGAGAGAAAACTAGGAAAGGAACTTTTTATCTCTAAACCCACCTCGGTGGCGTAATTAGCCAGCGCGCTAGCTTCATGTTGAGCTAGACTAACGAGGACGGGGAAATCGAGGTTCGAATCTCAGTTGGGAAAACTCGGGTGGTTTTCCTAAATGGTTATCCACTCTTACTCCACGAAAATTTGGGTTCACTTCCTTTAAATTAAACCCTCCCAATTCCTAGCCCATTAGCGTAATTAATACTTAAACGTATAGCCCGAACGGGTATTAAGACGCGGTGGTAAATTAATTAATAATTTTTATCCTAAGGTAAAGAGGAAAGCTCACCGCTAGTTCTCAAATATCTTAAAACTTTATGTTGTGAGCCTATCAAGAAATTATTGTATTTGTTAGAGGAAGTTTAGATATAGAGCCCTTTTTCAACAAGTCTAGTTTCATTAACTACGCAAATATGATCAAAGAGTCGTTAAAGATTAGCTAATATCACATTTACACACATTTGTTTATTTTAATAAAACCCAAAAATTGGGTTGTTTAGAAAAAAAAGAGCCATGTTCTAATATTTCGACTTTATTTTGGCGCGAACAATTGTTTGAAATAACTCATCGTAGGATTAAATATATTTTTTGAACGATCACAATAATTTCTCTTCACAATAGATGCGAGAGAGTAGAACACTCTATCAAAATAAGAAGTTATACCCCAATTTTATTACGAATGGTAAGAGCTATAAAAAGTTACTAGATACACTTTCATGTATTCATACGTCAGGTCATGTGATCTGCAGCTGTCACTTTTGATAAATATTAGCAATATCTTTAAACTAATACAAATAATATAGTAAAATGTTATCAAAGTTTTCCTAAGAAGATGTTTGCTTTTTAGTTCCACGTCTTATTTTTCTGTTTGGGTTGTACGCGAAATATGTATTAATTGAGCTAAAATGTTTAGGTACGAGGACAGTTGAGTTAAACGTAATGTGTATTCATTGACAAACCTACCCTTCGAAGTCAAGTTGTAGCCTAAATATCGCGAGCGTCCCAATTTACCGTCGAAAGCAAACTGGTACACGTACAGTTGGCGTTCTCTGTTGGAGACGCGTTTCTTCAGGGAATGATGGAGCCCCAGGAGAAACCTCACGTCCGTCACAAGCTGTAACAATTAGATGGATTTAAGGTTGGATGCAGAGGGAACGCGAGTTAAGGTCCATAACTTTACATTTTTAAGGTGATATGGAGAGGGAATAGAGGTTTATTTGCGTATTTTTACACTTTTAAGGTGATATGGAGAGGGAATACAGGTTCATTTGCGTATTTTTACACTTTTGAGGTGATATGGAGAGGGAATAAAGGTTTATTTGCGTATTTTTACACCTTTTAGGTGATATCGCGAGGAAATACAGGTTTATTTGCGTATTTTTACACTTTTAAGGGAATATGAAGAGGGAATACAGCTTTATTTGCGTATTTTTACACTTTTAAGGTGATATGGAGAGGGAATACAGGTTTATTTGCGTATTTTTACACTTCTAAAGGAATATGAAGAGGGAATACAGCTTTATTTGCGTATTTTTACACTTTTAAGGTAATATGGAGAGGGAATACAGGTTTATTTGCGTATTTTACACTTTTAAGGGCTGTGTTACACTGTCGTATTTCTTTTACAAAAAAATAACTGATGAAAGAAATGTTGGAAGCCAAAATGAGACCAAAATATTTAACAGCATATACTCAAAATTAACATTGCAGAGATACATAAACATATAGTGGCTGCTAGGAATGTCATCATCGTAAGCTAGGTGGCAATCATATGCCCTCCATTAATTCATAGTAGCCACTATGCGTTTTTGTATCCACGCATCCTCAATTCTGAGCATATCCTGATGAATATTGCTGCAATTTTTTACTAACAAAAATAGAAAATAAGACTTTTTGAGCAACCTTGTAGGTAGTAGCGCGGTTTTCGTAACGTCATTAATCCACTAGCCAATTAGTAGGAAAAACCAAAATAATAGAGCCATAAAAGCGTTTGGGTGGGGTTGTTTGCTTCCCTTGGTTTGGATAAAATTCAACCAAAATCGTTGAAGCAAATTTTAAAAAAAATCGATCTTGTTTTTTTTTTTTTTTGCCCTTCAGTAAACTACTCTTAGTTTTAGAGTTAGATATCTAATTCCAAAAACCCTTCGGGGGTATATTATGAATATCCCAGATACCAACTTTTAGCCTAATCGGTAAAATAGTTTTGGCTCTAGCTTGAGGTACAGACAGATAGACAGACAGATGGCATTCCGAAAACAACAAATTTTTTGTTTCAGGGAGTCATGAAACGTCAACATTTATCAAAATCTCAAGTTTGAATATTTTTTTTTCGCAAGATCTCAATACTTTCTCTACGAGGGGTCGAGAGAAAGTAAAAAAACTTAATGAAGTGCAAGCTAATAATTGCTGAGCTGTTATAGTGAGCGGAGGGAGGGCTCAGCTCCCAATAGTTCAGTAAGGGGAAGTATAAGGAGATAAACAAGAAATTCAGCATCAACTTACTTTAATTAGAGAAGGCAGAGCTCTGCTGTCGAGAGTCTGGTTTCCAAAGTAAAACTCCCTTATCTTGGCTCCCACCGCTATGGAGGTTGCAGATCCCATCTGGAGGTTCAGGTCGAGCGGCACATACCTGTCGAAACTCGCCTCTATATCTCTCCAGATAGATTCATTAGCTAGAACATCTATAACAAAAAAAAAAAAAAATAGAGGCAAATTTATCATCGTTTAAAAAACAGCACCAGTGGCCCCAGTGATTAACAATGTTGCCTTCTTGATGAATTCTAAGCTATTTGGAAATGTATGTTGTATCTTAACTTGACGCACCTAAGAACGTTTAGTCCAACCTGTCTCAAGTACCACCGTTACTGTTAAAGACCTTAACTTTCAAGGCCATTGACTTTCCGTGATAATACAACGATACTTTGGTAGAACTTTCCCCTCACACTACCCCACCCTTTTACCCCAAACCCCAGTCATTCTTATGTTCCCCCTGGAGGGAAGGGTACATAGCTGATCAAAAGGGGTACGTATTCACCAAATGGGAGTATATAGTTGAGAAAAAGGGGTACGTAATGACCCAAAGGGTAGAGAGCTCAGCAAAATTTGGGGGTGATCAGATAAAAAGCGGTACCTAGTTGAGAAAAAGGGGTACATATTGACCAAAAGGGACTACAAAGTTGAGTAAAAGGAGTTCGTGTTCAATTAAAAGGGGGTACTTAGCCGGGCAAAAGGGGCACGTATCGACCAAATGGTGGTACAGAGTTGAGCAAAAGGGGCGAGTGATCAATTAGTTGGGTAAAAGAGGTTGTGTTGACCAAAAGGCGCTACTTTGTTGAGAAAACGGGCTCTGTGATCAATTCAAAAGTGGTATCTAGATTATTAAATGGAGTATTAACTAAACGGGATACAGAGTCGAGGAAAAGGAATGCGTTTTCAAGGGCACATAGTTAAGTAAAAAGGGTTACAGAGTTGAGCAAAAAAAGGGGTACATTAGGGATAGGACTAGACCCAGCATTACCCCATACCTGAATGGGTAAAGAGATGTGATGCTGTAAAGAAAAAGCCAGCTTCAGTGGTTAAATGGTCTGAGACGTCAATCTCGTGTTAGACTGACCTGCTGATGACGGGGAGATCGGGGTTCGAATACCGGTTGGGGCTACTGAGGGTGGTTTCCCCCCCTTGATGGTTTCCCACTCTCCTTCCACGAAAATGCAGGTGGATTACCTCTAAAATATTTTACCCCTCATATCTACCCTATTAGAGTAGTTATCATATATGCGCACGCACCAAAGAGGTAGTAAGACGTGGTGATAAAAAGTATATAAATATAAAACTTTTCTCGTTACTAGAAGATTCTCCCTGTGAAGATTGAATTCTGAAAACTTGACAATCGCCATCACTATCTTTTGGTAAATGACCTACCTGTAACAAATCCTTTTCCCTCTGCATCATTGATCCCAGTGATGTAGGGTACCTTCTGAAACTTTCCAGCGTCCAGAAGCCTGGAAGGCTCTCCAGGTAGAAATACCTCCTCACCTTCCTGTTCCTCGAACTCCAGCGTTGTCACGAAGGGCCGCAGCTGTCTGGAAGACTCCTACAGAAGCGTTAGGCTTTAATTAAGGGGGCAGCAGGTGAACACGTGGGCTGAGGCGTCACGCTAACGATACAGTAAATAAATGGTAACGGGGTAGTTCAAGGTATTTTTAGAACCAGGTCCTACCATTTCTGGTAATACATATTTTTATACTAACTAGGCTAATGTGCTAAAGATGTAAAAGTTTAAATTTAGAGGAAATGTGCCAAAATTTGTGTATAGGTAGGGTGGACAACAATATAGGAAGAACCCCCCTCAGCACACTCGCTTGGAATCCAAACCCTTACCTCCCAGTCATGGGCCGTTTATTACACTGCGATAGTGACGCCTGAGACAACTTGACCACTGAATATTGTTAGGTCAAGGTTCGAATCCCAGCAGAACATAATTGTGGCTTTACATCCTTGTTGTTTATTAACGGTGTTCTCCACGCTCAATCCACGATATTACTGTTTCACTTGATACTTAATCTCTTGTGTTTCTTTATAGGGGTGTACGAAACTTCAATATGTTGAAGTCAAAGGTCAAATCTCTTTTTCTTCGACTTCAACATCCACTATATTATGAACTGATTTGAAATATCTCAATATTTTATTACATATTTCAACAGTAATAATTTTTAGAACAGCTACTAAATAGTATTTTAACACTGACTAAATTACATCTATTTTGTAAGAATCGGTAGAATCAAATATGTCATCATAAAATTATGGTGAGGTTTATTTTATTCTCTAAGCACTTCTCTTACCTAGATGAAATTAATGAATAATTATTTAGAAAATAATAACATAAAAACTTATCTTCAATTTCAGCTTGGCATGTTTCAAGTTTTGGCTCTGACTTTACTCATATTTTAAAAATATAAGGTGCGCATTCACCTGAGCACTATACTCTAAACCAGAGGTCCCCAAACTTTTTTGTCTCGTAGACCACTTGCCAGGTTTTTTTGTTTTGGGTAGACCCCTGCTTACCTAATATTGCATTTTTGCAAATTCATCAACTTCAAATGTGTTTTTGACAGCTGGTATAGTGATAATCACTTTGAAAGATTTAAGTTTCTAACTGTAGTGAAGTGTAGTGTGAAAAACTTTTAAAAAATGTTAAGTTTTATACATTTATTAATTAAATTCAAATTAAAACGAACCAAATTAAAATTAATATCTGTTAAATAAAATAACCAAGCAAAAAATAAATGCTTTTAGTAGGAGGGATGAACCTGATGCTTTAATAATAATTTTTCAACATTTGGCATCACTTTAGTTAGGTTTAATCTCAAAACTATAAAATCCCCACTTCGCTACTAATATTATAATAACAAAAATAAGTTTGTATACAAAACCGTAGTAGTGTATTGTCAGTCTGTTTGTTACGTTTTCACGTAAAAACTAAGCAACAAATCTCCGTGATCTTTTGCAAAGATTAAGTTGGAGGTCTAGCTAGCTAAAAAATTGACACAGGCTACAATTTACTGCGGAAAAATATATTTTTTTACAAAATAAAAATGACACAGGCTACAATTTACTGCGGAAAAATATATTTTTTACAAAATAAAAACTTATCCGCAGAGAAAATAAAAACGTACGTGGGCGGAACTGCGGGCAACTGCTAGTTTATAATAATTCTTAAACAGTTTCATATATCAGAAAATATACAAAATAACCTAAATTTTAATATAATTCTTCATCACGTTTCATAAACATTTATATTTTTAAAATGTTTACTTTATAGGTAGTTTTATAATTTATATAGATAGATATATGTATTTATATTATAAGAAAGTATTATGTAAGATTGTAAGTAAATAGCTACTATCTGTGTATGTGGATTATTCCATTCATGGAAAGCCAAAATTAAAGTCACAACCTTGTTAAATGAGATCAACTATCGTTGACCCCCATTTACATCTCATGGACCCCCAATTTATTTTTTCGCTGACATGGACCCCTTGCAGGTCGTCGTCGACCCCTGGGGGTCGATATAGACCACTTTGGGTATCACTGGTTTAAACTCTCCGTTAACAAAAATGCATTTACATTACCTCTAAAATTATACCTTCATCTCTAACAGATTATCATAATTACTTTATTTCTATATAACTCAATTAGGTAGAAAATGCAGGGGGAAAAAGTAATAAAAATAATTATTAATATAAATGATACAATAGTAACAGTGTTATAAAAGTATTATTAATAGGTATTAGTATTCTTGGTTGTTATTACTATTGAAAAAAAAATCTGGTGTTAATAATAATTGCCTTTATCAATTATGATGACTATGGGCTAGTCATGAGATGAATTATTTTATATTTGTTTCACTTCTTATATTGACCCGTGTGAACCATTCACATTCGGGAACAGTGAAGTTAATAGAATTTATGGAAGATTTCCGTGAAGGGAGAGTGAAAAATCTGTTAGAGAAAAAAAATGTTCTCAATAACTATGGCTGAAATTTCCATCACCGAAATAACAAACTACTTACTTACAGTGTCTACTTAGTTGGATAAACAAAAATTAGCGAATTTTTGATGACCTTTTTGACAACAAAATTTCTTTGGTAAACGGTTGAACTTTATATAATGCATATATAGGCATAATGCCTTTATTTTCGTCTATGCTAATTTGGGTACATTTCCTCTTAAATGATATCTTCCACATTCCCACCTCATAAATAATAAAATGGAGATAAACCTACTAGTAGTAAGAAAATACAAAATCAAAACAACCCAAAATAACATGGTTTAACATTTACACAACGTGAAGCACCAATGTATATTGTCAAAACCATTACAGCATAAAAGAGCCATTCCAATGGTGAATAATTAACAGTTTTTAGCACATCAGTTCATTAGTGGCATATTTATTATATATTCACACCCTTTGGGATTGTATTATCAATGACACTGTATTATTATTATTATTATTATTATTAGCACCGCGTCTTACTACCCGTTCGGGTTATACGCACTTACGCTAATGTGTAATGGTAGGGTGATTGTGTGATGAAATGGAGGACCTACAGTTTAACGTGGAATCCGAACCATGGTGGAGGCCTGGCATTCCTCACATTCACAAGTTGTGATTAATACACATCTTGTCAGAGGTGAAGGAAGGTTTTGGCAATCAGATAAATCTGTGCCGGGACAAAGGATTGAACCCTGGACCTCCAGCACAGAAGTCTGAAACCTTACCCCTAGACCACCAGGTCACCCATATCTACAATGTTGTCTCAAGGATTAGACAAAAACTTATTGAAATCCTTAACATTGATCTTGAATTGATATTATTACATTTATTTTTATTCAAATATTGTTCCAGTGTTGATCAAACCCAAAAGTAAACTCCCATTTGTGGGCAAAAAAGACTAAATATCAAGCTCATTTATACTGGTTTTCTGGTGGCAGTGAGGTTGAGGTTCAAACCACAGGTGAGTGTAATGGGGGTCTTTCATTCTGAAAAGTGTGCCACTCTTCCTATGTGCAAGTGTGGGTACTTTTCCTCAAAAATTCTACTTTTATTTTTTATTCCTACACCATTAGTGTAGTGTAGTGTAGTGTGTGCATAACCTGAACGAGTACTAAGATGCAATGGAAAATAAACAAAACATGGGCATTGTTTGGTTTGAAATGCTAGGGGAGACAGCTAATTAATTAATAGTTGGTTTAACACTAACATCTATTAATCGTAAGCTCGGATTAAAATTGGAGGTGTTATTGTATTGTTAAATATTGAGCAAAATAATAATCTAAATCTTAAGAATGGCTACATTAAAAACCAAAACTTAATATTTACATAAGAAAAGATAATTAAAACATCATTAACTACATCCAATAAAATTATAAATTAATATATGCAATAATTTATTTAACACTTTTAGTGCCACGCTTATTTCAGAATTCACACGCGAAGAGTGCCAAAGGCCTTTTAGGTTATGTGTGTGAAGAATGCCACAACTATTTCCTCATTTTTGTAAGGGTTTCGAGGAAAATTTGCCAAATATTTATTTATGAAGCAATTATTTTGATTTTTCTTCATTTTAATCCACATGTACTGTTCCTTAGTAATAATAAATTAATACAATTTAATTAAAATTATTTGAGTTATATATATCTTTTTTTTTAACTAAAGCTTATTAACATATTTAAAAAAATTATATAAACATTTCACTATTATTTTGTTGTAGTGCATTTAGTTTTATACATGAAAATAAAGTGTTGAATATATATGATTAAAGATAGTAATTAAAGGAATTTTTATTTGATATCCTACATTTTATATTTTTGGGCCGGTATTGATTACATAAAAGCAAAATTTATTATTATATTGCTTACCTCATGAATAAATAATTAGGCCTACATATAATGAATGCGTTTTTCAAAAACCTTTTATAATGAGTAATTTCATATATATATATTTTTTGCATATTATATAAATTTATTAAGTTATTACTACTATTTACTTACAATGGTAAAGAAATATTTTCATTCACATGACATAGCATGAAAATCTAAATAGTATATTTTTTTAAACTCAGAACAATTCAACCCGTACATTTGAAAACTGTTTACAAAACTATTTACATCAGTATAAAATGAAGGTTAGCCACACTTAGGTTTATCCATGCTACTCATACGTAAACCGGCTTTGCACTTAGCACATTGAGAACCTGACCTCCTGCCATTGTAACTGTACTAAACTCCCAGTTCCAATAACAAATATTTACAGTTAGTTTTTTGTTGCCAACCTTATATAAAATAATAGAGGGGAATGAGAACGGGGCTCTTAGCTTAGTAGGCAGATACGCTACCGACTAAGCTATAGTGTTGGTTCTTGATCGAGTATGAAGCATGAATATTTTATTTTTGGTTGTGTAATATTCTTGTTTTAGGTCTCTCTAATTTTATTTAGATAGTCTACGATAAATTATCACTATCATACAGGTTAATAACAATCAGAAGGTTGTCTTTGTCCCTTAAAATATTGACTATCTTGATTCATTTCTTATGTACATGAATCTTTTTTTCGAAGAGAGACAAGACCTATCATGTGTGCTTAAAATCCAAATACTGTCACAAAATTAATCATATTATAACACTAACAATAACACACAAACAAAAGCGGGTTTAACTATAATAACTCCATCTGTAAGCTGATAAATAAACAACTGTTTTTTTAATATTTGTGTTTATAACAGGATTAAAATATTCTTTAGTTTTGTATTTGTTAAGAGGTTAAGGGCTAATTAAATTTCTGGCACATTTGTATTAGTCTTGGCTCTCTCTCTCTAATACATTATGTTATGTTTAACATAGTGGAATTGTTGCAAATTTGAAGTGCCTTTTTAAAAAAAACATGTTTTTTATAGATTATTTTAAAATCCATAATAATGTCTCTTAAGTTTCTATAGTAATGATAAATGAATCAAAAAGAAAGGGATTGATTTGTTTCTATTGAAATAATTTGTTCCTTTAACAGATAAAGTGGATCCACACAAAATTTTAAATTGACATAACTTTTATGAAACAGACAAATACATAACATTTTAATTTTTGACTGTTAAATAAAATCTAAAATGACTATAATAGACAATAATTTTGTTATTATTATGCAAATCTGGTTAATTAAAATTTTACAGGTATATGAGTTCCCAGATTTTTTTTTCTTGCCAACACCCAACAAAAAGAAATATATAATAAATCTTGTTATAGGATTTGTGATGAAATGAACACTCAATTGCTATTCCTGGGAAATTATAGGATTGATTATGATATTAGTTGCATCGATAAGGTCACAATAAAGCAAAATACATCTTGACTAAAGAAACAAGAGAGTAATGATCCTAAAATGATATTTTAAAATATAGTGCACTGAATCATCGTACCCATCCAAAATATTGACATATTTTCATTAATAACGTAGGAATGAAGAAGGTAGAAGAGTTTTGACTGTGTGGAATGTAACTAACAAAATAAAATAAAAATTTAAATGTTCGATTTTATCTTTTTGAGTCTTATATATGAATATTGGTATTACAACTTACCCTATTATTGCACATGTGGTCTGACTAAATGGTTTCGCTGTAAGCTCTGATGCTTCAAGTAGTTCATCAATTCTATTAAGTTTTACATATGGAGGTCCAATATTATCAGAGTGAGTACTACTTCCCACAGAGAGTGGTGGCGATGATACTGAGGAAATAAAAAAATGTATAAATGCATGCGAGTAAAATACAATAAAAGCAAAAAAAAAAAAATTAAATTATATATAAATGGACAAGAAGTCACCCTACTATTATTTATATATGAATATAAAATGGTCTGGACATTGTAAAGTTCAAGAAAGATTTAGTAGGCAACATAGTGATTGAGTTGTATCATGTTTGCAATTTAATGACTGAATATAACAAGGGCTATAATTTTGTTAAGGGACAATACAAAATCAAAAAATTGATTTTGGACATCTGAAAGTGATGACTAAGCCATGTGGATGGTGGGGAAGGGAGCAAAGTGGGGAACTGTCTCAAATTTAGATTCTCTCTTTAAATAGCAACTTTCCACAAAAATTACTGATAGCCAGAGTGTAAGCTAATTAAATTCACTATAATTTTTGTATACACAAAATTAGTCCACATGAGACAGATTATGAAATATTTACTAAATATTAATCCCTTATCTAAAGTAAATAAAATATTTATTAAAATATTAAATAAATCATATGTATGGTGTAAAGCAAATATGGAGGTGATAATTTTCCACTTCAAACAATGGGAAAGTGAGCAGGAGTTTAGAGTTCATATAAACATTTCTTTTTTATCATCATCATCATCATCATCGTCATCATCGTCATCATCGTCATCATCGTCATCATCGTCATCATCGTCATCATCGTCATTATCGTCATTATCGTTATTATTATTATTATTATTATTATTATTATTATTATTATTATTATTATTATTATTATTATTATTAGCACCGCGTCTTACTACCCGTTCGGGTTATACGCACTTACGCTAATGTGCAATGGTAGGGTGATTGTGAGATGAAATGGAGGACCTACAGTTTAACGTGGAATCCGAACCACGGTAGAGGCCTGGCATTCCTCACATTCACAAGTTGTGATTAATACACATCTTGTCAGAGGTGAAGGAAGGGTTTGGCAATCAGATAAATCTGTGCCGGGACCGAGGATTGAACCCCGGACCCTCAGCACAGAAGTCTGACACCTTACCCCTAGACCACCAGGTCACCTTAACATTTCTTTAAAATTTAAAAGATCTCTGATGATATTCTCAAAACTGTATCTAAATAGGTATGCATATTAAAAACCTTATGGCACATAGACCTATATCCAAGCAATAGTATCTGAGAGAGTATATTAATAGGCATGGCAAATTAATATAACTTAGAAAAAATTCTTAAAATAACACAGGCCTGCGAAGAAAAAAATACAAGGGAATTGATAGCTGAACTTTATGTATTTTTTGGTGCCGATTTAAAAAAAAAATTATGAATATTTTCTAAGATGTCACGTTTTCTTGAAAAATTCCATTTTACTTGGATTTTTATGAACATTTAATATTAAAAAAAATTCGGCATTGAATTTCTTCCCTCCCTGCCTGACCATCATTCTACCGTGGTGAAACCTACAGAAATTTTTAAGTTCGTCTCAATTTTTATTTTTTTATTTGTAGTGTTGTGCTTGCGCTGATACAGTGACAAGTGGAAACTTCATCACAGAAACAATTTTAACGGTGGCTTTTCTCTGTGCGTTTCGTGAAACATGGCTTCGAGTTAGAGACATTGTGAAAATTTGCCAGATGACTTTTGTTACATAGGCGGCGAATATAGTGTTAATAAAAATAACATGAGGAGCATTACAGACTATGTAAGACAGCTTTATCTTGAGTATTTTGGCATGAAACTCAGAGACCAGGACAAATCGTGGGCTCCTCATAAATTTTGTGTGCAGTGTCTCAATGATCTACGCTTATGGCTCAAAGGAAAGATGACTGCTTTACGATTTGGAATTTCCTATGACATGGAGGGAGCCGAAAAACCACTCTGATGATTGTTACTTTTGTTCCTGCCATGTCCGTGGGTATAACCGCAAAAATCATTCCATCGGCCATACGTCCCGTTCCTCATGGACCTGATGTGCCAATGTCTTTGCCTCCAACTGAATTGTCAGTCATCTCTTCAGAGTCTTCAGACTCAGAACAACCAGAAGTTCAAGGCTCCGATACCGAATATAAGCCCTCTGGAGGCAATTCACCTCAGCCCTTCTCTCAGGTTGAACTTAATGATCTGACTAGAGATCTGGGACCTTTGAAAGAGGCAGCTGAATGGTTGGGCTCCAGATTGAAAGAAAAAACTTATTGGCCAAAGGAACCACTTTTTATTGGTACAGGAATTGAGAAAAGGAATTTGTTAAGTACTTTGAAGAAGAGGAGAACCTGGTCTATTGTTCTAATGTTCCCGGATTGATGAGCAAATTTAATATCACATACGCTAAAGATGAATGGAGGCTGTTTATAGATTCATCGAAAAGGAGCCTTAAAGCTGTCCTTCTTCATCACGGAAGCCAGTATGCATCTGTACCAGTTGGGCACTCGGTGCATTTAAAAGAACGCTATGAAAACCTTGCTCTCGTCCTCAACCAACTAAAATATGCCGACCATGGTTGGACCATTTGCGGTGATTTGCCATGCTTCTTGGTCAACAAGGCGGATATACGAAGTTCCCATGTTTCATTTGTGAGTGGCACAGCCTTGATAAAACTCAACATTGGGTCAAAAAATAATGGCTGAAAAGACAAAATCTTGAACCAGGCACCAAGAATGTGATTCGGAACAGATAAGTTGATTCAAAAAAGTATTGTTACCCTCTCTGCATATAAAATTAGGTGGAATGAAGCAGTTTGTCAAGGCTATTCCAAAAGATGGCGATTGTTTCTAATACCTGTGCAAAAAGTTTAGAGGTTTATCAGAAGCCAAGTTGAAAGAGGGAATCTTTGTTGGGCCAGATATTCACAAGCTTATGAAGGATAAAGAATTTGAGACTAGCATGACAACAAAAGAAAAAGAAACTTGGGTTGCCTTCAAAGATGTCGTCAGTAAATTTCTGGGTAATTGCAAGGATCATGACTATAAAGCAATTGTTATGAATATGCTGGACAAATTTCAAGCGTTGGGTTGCTCCATGAGTGTCAAAATACATTTCCTTCACTCACATGTGGACTTTTTCCCCGAAAATTTAGAATCAGTCAGAGAAGAACAGGGTGAAAGGTTCCACCAAGACATCAAAGATATAGAGCGCAAATATCAAGGAAGATGGGACAAGAACATGCTCGCTGACTACTGTTGGATGTTAACACAAGATAGGCCTGAGATTGAACATAAAAGAAGAACGTCAAAAAGAAGTTTCAAAGGAAAAAAGTACGTACTTAAATAGAAACTTGTTTTTTGTTTTGTTTTTTGCTCAGTTTAAAATTTGTTTCAAACTTTCATGTACACATACATAATATTTGATCCTCTTGGTCAATCGGCTATTTTATGTAAGTTACCTTAATAAAAACAAATTAAAATAGTATGTTGGTGATTTTCTTCTAGAAACTGCACCATAATTTGTTGTTAAAAGTTTAAGCTCAAGGGAACTTTTTGTTTTTATCTCAACCAGAGGCGGCTCGTGCGTTCTGGCAACAGTAGTTTTCATCCATTTAAACCTATAAAAATTAATCGATTGCTAAAAAATATATTTGCCTCACCAATAATTTATTATTTTACATACATTTATATGCATAAAAACCATTGTTGCCCGATAGTACATGCAAAATTGTTCGAGAGAATTCCTTTTCATATAGGATTTTAGCAAAAATATCGATATCGATTTTACAAAAAATCCTGATGTAATGGGACAAAATGGAGGTCATTTTCGAAATCAGCGCACCAAATAACATAAAACTCAACAAAAAATTTTCTTGTATTTTTCAAAAACTTCAATTTCGCAGGCCTGTGTAATTAGTAAACGAATAATGATTTGCACCTTTAAGTTACTTTTGATTCAAAGTCAATAACTGATGGAAAACATGGGTTTGCAACATTTTGATACCACACAAGGGCACCACTATTTTTTTAATACAAATTTCCTGTGTTTCCCAGTGACTTTTGGGAGAAAATTTCATTTTCCTAGATACTTTAGAAAGCAGTATAAAGGAATTAAAATTTTGATTTCCACAAAAATTACTCATGTAAATTTATGTAATTGGTGTTTAGAACAGGATGATTTAAGTTTATGGAAAGATAAATGTAGTTGTTATAAAAATTATGTGTCTAGTTTAAAAAAAATGGCGGTAGGAGTTGGAAGTGGGGAAGGACACAAGATTAAAAAGTGTGCTTAGTTTTTAGTTTTTTTACTGTACTTCCATTAATATTCCTATTTTAATACAATAAACCTCTTTGATATGAATTAGTAATATAATGAAAGAGAGATAATACTTCCTATTATTACATCAGAAAGACGAAAATTCCTTAAGGTAATATTCAATAACCAAACACAAAAATTTGTCCTCATTATCAAGATTTATATTGTTTATCTTCCAAGTCGAGCAGTAATGTTAAACAAATTAGATATATATCAATCTCTACATAATAAAAATAAGACTCAATACCATAGTCTTTAAATATTTTCATAATATCCTCATACTTAATATTGGTCAGTGATTTTAAAGATTATTAATATACCCAAAAAAAACAACAGCTAAAAGGCCGAAAAGTGAATTTAGAAAAGTTACATAAAAAAATAAAATTTAAGCCTAAAAATAAATTTGTCCTTCCATTTTAAGTATTAGTAACCAAGGCTATGAACTTCCCAATATAGAATCCAATCCAAGAGTACTGGCCTTTCATCATACCAGCATTATATATAGGCTTGAAAACCCAGAGAAACAGGAAAGAGAAGGAAATAAGGTGGGGGTAATATAATAAGACCACAAAGGGGGATACGCGTAACAAATGTAGTAGACTAGGCATCACTTCCTTTTTTAAGTTCTTAGGAATGAACCAATACTACGCGCCCTCTAGCGGCCGCAGTTCTAACTTAGGTGGGGTCGGTCAGGCTACCATGCGGCTTGGTTATGCTCGGTTGTGCTTTGTTTTCTCGCCGAACTTTTGTCAAGAAGTGCTGGGACGGTGAATGGGGTAAGTTGTTGTTTCCCTCCGACTTGTATTTCTTCACTTGTAGCCAAATGCTACACTTTATTGAAAAGACAAAACTCGGCTATTTGAAACTTAACCAGGAAATCTATTAGTTCAGTGCTATTATTATTGTAGTGTAATAATTATTTTAGTAGAATTCTACTAGCTGTTGGGTTGTTTTATAGGGCATTGTTAAAGTATGTTTCATCATAATCATATTCTAATTTTTCTAGCAATAAATGGTATAGCTTTATTTTATTTTTGATATGTATTAAAACATAGTTATGAAATAGTTTGTAAATTTGTCAAACTATTTACTATTTGTGCTGTGCCAGTATAAAGCAGGTTTAAATTAATAGCTATTATTATAATAAAGAAAAGTATGTTAATATTATTTTCATAAGCAAAAAGTAGAATGTAATGTCAAAATGGACTAATGTGCTAGACTTATGCCCAACAACCATAGACAGCCAAATAAAACCAAATTCCTGGCAATTTTGGTAAAGCTATTGACTTTTTATGATTGTTGGTTAGAAACGGCATTTTACTAGTGTAACAAACAAATCCATTTATTGGAGCATACAGCAGTAGTTAATAATTTATGTTTGTATGATTGAGGTTAAAATAAATATATATTTTTAGCAGTGAAAATAAAAGATTTATTGTTAGTTCAAAGTATTCAATAAAAGTATAAAGATTCAATTTGACAAACTTTAGCTTTTCTATTGTTTTTAAGGCATACTAGATGAAATTAATCTGTGTGTTGGCAATATTAGATTTTATTGCAATCTATTTTTAGCATATTTAATTAATATACCTGGATACTATACAATAAATAAACTAATTTAAGAAATTATTTTAATGGCAATTGTTTAAGTACATACATAACAACCTACATACCTACCTAATCACACCGTTCCCTTACGGGATGGGCAAGAAACTGTGCATATAGCTCCAAAAACAACAGCTCTGTACTTAATCAATCCTCGCTAACTTCTCCACACTAATTTATCCTTGCATAATCCCTTCGCTTCAAAAATATACGTACACAGAGTCTTACATACTCTTTTATTCTTAAAACTCTCAATGTTTCTCTTATTCACACATTTATCTACAACTGTTAATGTCTTACATGGCTTAACCCCTTCAGTTAGATCCACACACTCTACCTTCATATATTTGTTTAGTAGCTCGATCCACACCCATCCTCTCAACATAACCAAACCAATGTAAGATGCTTCTTTCACAATGACCTGGATGCCCTTTCAAACCACATTTTTTTAGCCCCTATTCACTACTGACTCTGATTATTAAAATTTTTTCATATACATTTCTTAGATATCTTCTCATTCCAACAGCATTCACCTTGCTCTTGTGTTACTCCTGACAAACCCCCACTTCACATCCATAAAACAATGTTGGCAATAAAACACTTTTATACATGGCTATCTTTTACTCTCCCAAAAACTTTGTCTAGAATACTGAAACAACTCTCTTTCCTCAATCTACAACATTGCTATAGGAGTTGTGGGCCCACATGATCTTAATGTTAAATAAAAATAAATCGTTTTGTCTATAGTTCAACTGGTTTATTTTGCACAACTTAAACTAGCGGATAGAAGTGAAACATGGAGTGGTTTGATTGCGCTTCCAAAGCGAGCGGTGGTACGAGTGTCGAGCGTGTCCCAGTGATGGCCGAGTTTGCCAAAACCAGGCTCGGCACTGCTCTCACGGCGGGAATGCAAACTACAGAGCTGAAACAGACATCTGCACGCCCGATAGAAAGTGTGTGTGTGTGTGTGGGGGG